>SNQJ01S0061496.1:0-33818 GCA_010110895.2 Picea sitchensis | reverse complement strand
TATATATTTTTTATTTTTTTGTGTGTTTTTATTTTATTTTTTATTTTTATTTATTTATTTATTTTATTTAAAATTTTTAATTTATTTAATTTCATTATTTTTTATTATTTTCATGGATTGCTAGTTTATTGTTGATAAGAGGAGTAAACAACCTAAATGAGCCTAATGGTTAAAAACATGTGTTTCTTCCTTTAAGGTCACAAGTTCAAATCCAAAGGGGGGTTGGGCAATTATTATTATTTGATTAGTTTTAACTTTAGTAATTTTTATTTTCACATTAGTGGGGGTAATTAGATTATTATTTTTTTTAAATTTTCATTTAGATTAGAGTTAGTTTTATTAACTTTGTTAATATTTATAAATAATGTAGATTAATTTAAATAATTTTTGTTATTTTATTTTATTTTTTGATTATTTTCCTAATTTAAAAGATGGGAAAACTAACTAAAATTATACTAAAACCCACAGGTCCCATGCCTACCTAGATTCCTATTCAAACTATCCATAGGGGGTAAAACCATTTATATCGTTGATTATCGAACTCTCTTATGCAGGTGAGACTCCTTTTTGTAGGTTAAGGATCAACGATGAGGGTTCACCCATACATTTAATTGACGGTTGTTGGGTGATGTTCTTTTAACACACATAACTTGGGCTACATATTTCAAAATTGGGTTCATGATACCTCGTTGGAAAGGTATCAGACAGAATAATTCAGTGGCATAGGTCTTCAGGACAGACATGTGATAAAAGACATAAGGAAATGCAAAAAACAACAGACCATGAATTCGAGGGAATAAATGGCTATGGAGACTTCAAGAAACCATATCTGGAGCTACAAGAAACAAAATCGGGACTCGGAGGGATAGATTGAAATCTAGAAAAGAGAAGAAAATTATTGAGCCATAAGTGTTAGCAAATAAGGAGTTAAAATTGTCCAAAAAATCAAAACACAAAAGAAGCCCAAATTCAGTTGAAGAAAGTTCTATGTAGACTTCAAACAATCATCTCTCAAGTTGCAAGAAACCAAATCATACCAGCAATATATCAATCGAAATATGATATAGAGGAGAATAATATCAGAAGATATTAATTAGTAGAAAAACTCAAAAGACACCCAGAATGTCTCGAGGAACAAAAGACGACGACATTTATACTGAAGGAAATATGGCAAGTATTTCTCCACTTGATACGCACGACATTTATGCTAAAGGAAATATGGCAAATATTTCTCCTAGCGTCTCGATCGATATCTCTCGTACTCATGGAAAGATTGAAAATGTAAATATAGATGCAAATTGTTCATTAGAAGAAATTTTGATCTACACCAATCTCTTCAAAGAATTTCGAGATGTATTTGCTTGGTCATATGAAGAGATGCCAAGGATCGACCCTTGTATTTTCAAACATGAGATTAGAACTTATGCAGATGATAAACCTGTTCGACAATGTCTCAGAGTTCAAAATCCTGGGAAGGCCCCTGCTATTAAAGCAAAAGTGGAGAAGGTACTTAACGTTGGCTTCATCTACCCAGTTCCTTTCACTGAATGGGTATCCAACCACGTTTCTGTGAATAAAAAGAAAGGAATCATCCGTGTATGTATGGACTTTCGCGACTTGAACAAGACTTGTCCTAAAGATAACTTCCCCACACCTTTCGTTGATCAAATTCTTGATGAGTGTGCGGGAAGCGAGATATTTTCTTTTATGGACGAATTTTCAGGGTATAACCAAATCCAAATCAAACCTGAGGACCAACACAAGACAGAGTTTATATGTCCTTGGGGTACTTTTGCATACTGGAAAATGCCTTTCGGCCTTAAAAACATAGGAGAAACCTTCCAACGTGTCATGACTTTTGATTTTCACGATCTCAAGCACACATAGTCTAAGCCTACCTTGATGATCTTGTTCCTCACTCTTGCAATAGAGTGGATCATGTTACACACCTTCGGCTTGTTTTTTAAAGATGTTGTTACTATAGAATCCAGTTAAACCCTCACAAATGCATCTTTTTTGTTAAGTCTGGTCCTCTTTTAGGATTTTTAGTTTCCGAGACCAGGATCATGGTAGATTCTCTCAAGGTTGAGGCAATACTTTAGTTGCCTCCCCCGCACACGATTAGACAACTTCAAGGTTTACAAGGGAAAGCTAACTTTTTACGTCGGTTCATAGTGAATTATTCGAATATCACTAAAGGTTTCATGCACCTCTTGAATAAAGAAACCCCTTTTATCTAGGATGAGCGATCCCAGGAGTCATTCGATGCTTTCAATAAATCCTTAGTATCGTCCCCTCTACTAAAGTTTCCTAATTACAATAGAGATTACTTGCTTTATATCGTCGCATCTGAAGAAACGATTGGTATGGTTCTATTTGAAGAGGATTATGAGATCCATGAGCATGTCATCTACTATCTTAGTCGAAATTGATTCGGTCCTGATCTTAATTACTCTCACGTTGAAAAGCTAGCTTTGGTTGTTGTTCACGCAGTCCAACGTTTATGTCACTATATATTGCATTATAAGACTTTTGTGGTTGTTGATGTCAATACGTTTCAATACCTCCTTACGAGGCGTATCATAGAGGGTAAATATAATAAATGTATTGTCATCTTACAAGAGTTTGATCTTGACTTTGCTTTGGCCAAGTCCAAGAAATCACTGGTCTTCGCAAAGTTAATATCCGATTTTCCATGATTAGATGAGGATGTTATCCATGTTGATTCGTTTGTGGATGAACATATTTTCCTTGCCGCATCGTCCGACCCCTGGTATGGAGACATTTTTTATATCTTCAAACCTTGAAGTTTGCTTAACATCTCTCACGGTATGATCGACAACATATTAGATACCAAGCCAAAAAGTATACCATCATCGGCAACACTTTGTATCACCGAGGAATATATGATATCTTACGTCGTTTCTCAACTCACGAGGAAGTCGAGTTGGTCCTAAACAATTGCCACAAAGGGGCTTGTGGTGTTCACCTATTCGGGCTTGCGACAACCAAAAAATCCTGCAAGATGGTTATTTCTGGCCCTCTATATTTAAAGATTGTATCGAAGCGGTTAAGAAGTGTCACCCCTGCCAGGTGTTCACTCAGAAAATGAGAAAATGTCACCACTTCAATCCTCCACCAAAAGCAAGCTCATAGAAAAGAGACAACGAGGTTCTCTCAACAAGAGGGAAAGAGATTGGGTGCTGAACACTTTGTTCAGACTTGAGGGATAAAGGGATGCAAACTCAATATAAAGTAATTTCTCCATAGTAACTTTGCTCTCAAAGTTGAATGCGTTCTCCTCTTTTCCATAGCTTGGAATTTTTCTCTTATAGCCTTCAAAATGCAACTGAAGGGCTGAGTTGGAAGGTTTCCAGTATATGGAAGGCCAAGGATTAGAGATATCCTATCGTGACATGGAAACCCAACTCCATTTTTGTATTTTCTGGTACAAATCCCTATGTACGTGGGTTGTAGTGGAGCAGCCTGCATATATGCATACTGCAGAGTAGATAGGGTGTCTATATGTGGAAAAATATGTATTTTGGCCTTTGGATTCATCAAAAATGGATGACGAGTCTACATAGCGAAATGTAAAAAGGTCCTTTGTGCAAGATAGCTATGGTGAGGAAAATCTTGCTATAAAAGTAATCGCAAATCTATGTCTTAGCTAGGGTTGTAGACACTTGATTCGTGCAACCACCCCTACCTCTACCTAGGGTTCAATGCTTCAACATTGCATCAACAAAACCCTAACTACTGGCCCTTTCGACAACACCTGCGAAGAAAATACCAGAAGAACCACAGTGCTTTTGAGAGCTTGTCGACGTTTCGGATCCACAACAGGATCCATCTTCAAGACAAAAAAGCCTGAGGAAAAATAAGAGAGGAACCCCTAATAAATAATGATGAGGCGGGTGGAAAACTAAGGTCAGCTGAGTGAAACCCTATATTTGAGGATATTTTTCAAAAAAGTACTTTAATAGTGGTTTAGTTAACTAATGGGTTAAGTGGTTTAATTTGATAACCCGACGGTGTTAATAATAAATTCTAGGTTAAATCTAGGGTTAATTTGATGTGGTAATATTAATATTATTAGTGGTTTAATTTGATAACCATATGGTGTTATTATTAATGTTAATTTTATGTTAGTTATAGGTTAAATTTAGGGTTGATTTAATGAGGTGGCATTAGTATTATTATTGTTACCCTAGATTTGAGGAGAATTTTCAAAAAAAGTATTTAAAAATGATTCAGTCAATTAATGAATTAGGTGGTTTTAAATTTTAAAATAGGTATTTAGTAGTGGTAAAGTTAATTAATGGGTTAAGTGGTTTAATCTGACGGTGTTAATATTAAATTTTAGGTTAAAACTAGGGTTAATTTGATGAGGTAGTGTTAATATTATTGGTGGTTTAAATTGATAACCAAATGGTGTTAACCTAGAATTTATTATTAACACCGTCGGGTTATCAAATTAAACCACTTAACCCATCAATTAACTAAACCACTATTAAAGTACTTTTTTGAAAAATCTCCTCAAATCTAGGGTTTCACTCAGCTGACCTTAGTTTTCCACCCGCCTCATCATTATTTATTAGGGGTTCCTCTCTTATTTTTCCTCAGGCTTTTTTGTCCTGAAGATGGATCCTGTTGTGGATCCGAAACGTCGACAAGCTCTCAAAATCACTGTGGTTCTTCCGACATTTTCTGAACAAATCTCTCACCACAGAAACCTAAATGATCAGAACACCTGCGAAGCAGATGAAGTCTCACCTAAGGAAGAGGAAGGGGTGGTTGCAGAACTCCAATGTCTACAACCTTAGCTAGGACACATCTCTGTGATTACAAAACCCTAACAAAGCACTTAGCATTCGTTATCCATCATTACTTAATCTTAGTTCACAACGTAGATAAACCCTAATTATAAAACATCGCAGTATTCCACAGATCCAACACATTCAAGCATCAAGCACATCAACATAGATCAGATCTAGCATCTTATTCACATCATTAGGCACTAAACAATCATATCCATCTAAGCATACATCATTACACTAATCATTAATCATATGAACAATAAAGCAACCATAATGCACAAAGAAACCACAACATAGGATACACATGGTTCACCCCTAGTTTGGGGCTACGTCCACCAACTCTTCTTCTCTTTATTGTCTTCTGTCAATCATCTACATGCACAGAGCCACAAGATCCTACTCCGCATAGGACAGGAGATATGCACGCACTCTGCCAGATCCTCCTTCCCCGAGTTAGGTTACAACACAAAGCCCTATACAAGCCTATTACAATCACTTTCACCTAGCTCTGCAGGTCCTCCACAGAGCATGCACAAGGAATTTACAACTATCACTTGCACTTAGCACAACATCACACACATGCATCTATCTTCTCTTTTTCTGCCCCTCTCTTACATTGCCTAGACAATTGTTTATACATTACAAAAAGGGCCTAGGCATGGGTAAACCCATGGGCTGACATCCCCATTCTCGTTACATAAGCCCAAAACCCAAAAATCCCTAAACAAGGGGCCGAGATCCGCGATATCCATTTCGACTTGCGCTCTACCTTTGACAGCCCGTCGAAGTCCCAAAAATAGGTCAAACATGACCAAGGATCTCCAAAACTTGGTTAAGGGCCAACACTACTACAATCTATTGTGGTTAAAACATGAATTACCATTGCTGCTACAACTGATTTATCTTGTTGTGGAAACTCACCCTCCATTAAGAATGTTGTGTAGGTGTCCAAGTGTCACACTTTCCAATATTATTGCTATTTCGGCACTTTTGTATGCTTCATGACACTTCCATACATCAAAATTCTACAATATTGTTGAAACTCAGGCATTCCCAAGCTAAGTCCCTAAGAATGTATTTGATCGTACTCGAAATGGCCAATTCCATTCACACTTTGATCTATATTTACAACTCTACTAGACTAAGGCAAGATCACCACATTTAACTCCAAACTATCAAGTCACCTAGTGCCACCCAACACTTTCAACCCTTTCACTAATCTTGGCACCTTTTCTTGGTGCACTTAGGCTCTACTACTAAATTTTATGTAGCAATCTTCCTTAAGGGAACTATCAATGAGAAGAGAGTGGAAAATGCCCATCACAACCATTTCCCTCAAATTCTCCAACACTCTATTTAAATTCTAATAAGTGCAATGAGATAGGGAAAAAAAATTGTATACCTATTTCTTAAGAGAGGTATGTATGAAACCATATTGTTGTTGTTTTCAACCAACAATCTCATGATCTTTGGGTCATCCTGGAATTCATTCTTAAATGATCAAAGGATCACTTTACCTCATATTAGGTCCCAATATATGAAGGAGGGAAAACATTTTCCTTGTCAAGTTGGTCTATTTTCCCAGCTAAGCCATTTAAATCGAATGCACACATTTCTTGGTTGACTCCTTCGTTGTCTCCATCCTCTGCTTTGGCATTATTGTCGTGACTACAGAAGGGAAGATATTCACTTTTTCCTCAGGCCTTTTTAGTCACCTTCTGCAACTTAACAATTTTATGAAGGCATGTATGCACTAGCACCTCCTTGCCCATTGTCCTACTTCTTGGACAACAGATTTGTCTAAACTAGTATCAATGAGGATTTAAAGTGGATGGACTCTTGCCATCACACATTTCATCCTTGTGAGAACTGAATCCTCCTCTATTAACCTTTCACTAATTTGGGCAGCTTTTTCGATGCCCTAGGCTCCACTACTTACATTGATGCATTGATCCATTTTTAGATTTTAACAATGAAAGGAGGGTGGTAGGTAGATATCAGGGCCACCTTCAATAACTCTATGAAGGATATATTTGGAATCTATTATGGGATTAAACGGTAAACCTGACCAACTTTGGATAGATTTGAGCCATCTTTCACTCCAAAGCCTCATCCTTGGTGGTGACCTCTTCCACCTTTCTTGATTGACTTCAGATGGATTCAACTCACTGGTCCACCAATTAATCCAAAGTGAGAAGTATTTTTTTCATCTCTGCGAATATTCTTGCATGACTCCCATCAAAGTCTACATGAGGTATTTCAAAGGGGAATTTTTCACCCTTTGAGTATGCCATTGTTCTTGTTTCAAACATGGTCACTTTTCAAAGTTCTTGTTGCTTCAGTCTTCAAGCATGCTCCTTGAAAAAAAAAAAGGAACTTATCATTTTTGTGTGAAAAACTTACTTGGTTGCACACTACACTAAATTAAAGAACTTGTTTCATCTAGTCTCCATGTCACATTGTGGTCACTTTCCAGACTCGTTCCAAGACCTATTTTTTCCAACACTATCAATATGTAGTGAAGAGTGCTCACAAAATTATGAAAACATGTCATGGTATTGATAGTTGCGAAGAGAACCAAAACCATCTCAAAATCAACTCTAATATCACATGTCATGGATCTATAGTCTAACGATTTTTTCTTTGCAAAATCAAGTTTCTTCCAACTTTGTTTTGGTACTTATGGCCACAAAACACTTCCTTTCCTCATCCATAGGGGTATAACTAGCTTGTTCCTATTACAACCAGACTATGCTTATTCACTTAAAAGGTCTTGACTCTTCCCATAACTTCGCCATAATCTATAATCTATCAAATGCAATTAATTCCTACTAAATCAAGTTCATTCAACATTAGACACACATTCAACTACATCGCTCAAAACATCCCAACAATACTTATACTTAACCAATTGTTCAATACTTAATCAACACAATACATTGCAAGGCATATAACATTCATCCAAGTAAATAGACTACAACACATGTGTATAGGCAACATCCAAGGTGAATGCTTTAACTTTAATTTATATGAAAAATGATATCAATATACAACAAGTGAGTTGCAACCTTCTACCTGCAACTCTATTACATATGCACAATGGGTCTAAGGAAATATTTTCTTTTGTCTATTGTTTAATAGAATTGCACAATCCAACCGCTGAAACAACTACGTATGCCTCCTATAGGTCTTGTCTTCTTATTCATTTCACTTAGCTAGTGTAATTCACCCTATTGTGCCTAACCTTAAACTTAACACAATTGTAGAGCTCCTTTATACTCGTGTTGAATGATGATGATCAAATCATTTTATGCCTTAGTACCTTTGAGGCGTCCATTATTTATACAACACTTATCTTGCACTTGCAAACCCATCCAAGCCTAAGTGGAACCAAGTTCCCACATTGCCGACTTCCAGTGTGCCCGATGGCACCTATGCCCTCTTCATGACTTGTCTTTGGACATCCAATGGTGCAACTAATTGTGCCCAATGTGCTTGACAAGTGCATCCAAGTGCATTCAATTGCGATTCATGGATACTTCTGCCCAAATGCACTTTTGTCGTCTGTCGCAACCTCCAAGTATGGAACACCCAACTCCTTTCCTCCACACGTAGCCCAAGCACCCATGTCTATAAAAGATAGTCAAGTTCTCTCTGTCACTTCTTTTTGTCTAACCAACTAATGTGAACTGCTAAGGTTTGTGGTACACTTAGTCTATGAAGAAGGATACTATGTATGTTTATAATGAACTTGCCAACTAACCAAGTCACTCCAAAGGAAATTCTTCTAACAATCAACCCTATGTCAAGTCTATTAGCAATGATCAATAACCACTCAGGTGTCATATATAATCATGCATTAATACCCAAATTCATTTAAGACTACGACCGTACATCAACCCTTCTCCAACATTTCACAGACTGAAAAAAAAAAGAATGAAAAAAAAAAAAGATGGCGCGTCCATGCATGTGGGCTACCCACAAACTTTTGTTTTTTGAAGCGTTTCTAATTTTTTTTGTTTATTTCCATTTTTTTAAGCATTTGTGCATGATTGGCCAATATATCCAACCAAATTCCAAATACTTTTCTTTTTCCAAGAAAGTTCTGGACAACCAACTGGCAACCACCAGCGGGTCCATCATTTAATTTTGAATGTATGTTTTTCTCGAAGTCTGTTTGCAGTCGCAGTCGTAGTAATGACAGGAGAACCACACTCACTAGTGCTCAACCATTAGGATCACATTCACTTGTGCTTAGCCACAGCCACGTCCAACTCAAGAGATCTCCTTTCCAACTGCATGAAACATGAGATTCATCTGGAGTTCATCATCTCAATTCTCTGTTTAGATGAGGCTAATACAACTTCTTTATCTCTGTCTCATAACGATGCACCCAACTCATGGGAATTCACACGTTTAGCTTGTGTCCATCCAAAGGCACGTCCAACTCAGTAGATCTCCTTTCTCACTGCGTTACATAGGAGAATCATCTCGAGTTCTTCTCAACTCTCTGTAAGGAGGAGCCCATCACTACATTCCAGTTCTATCTCAGATATGAACCACACACCCATCTCAGGGGCTCTCTCTCAGGTCGACTAAATCACTCTGTGTCCTGGAGGATGTCTCACGCAGCTGTAATCATCAACACTAAACACTATAAATGCCACCACAATGATATTTTCCAAATAAGTGTTCAAAAAATGCTTATGGATTTAAATAAAATGCATATCAAGGAGAAAGTTCAATATCAAGGAAAAATTTTAGGTTTAAAATGAGCTTCCTAAAAAAAATTTCTTAATAAAGAAAATGTTAATTTCAACCAATATGATTTACAACGATTATGTCAATGACATGGATGAATTGTGGTTGAGGGAGAAAATGAAAACAAATTTCTTTTCCACATATTTTCATTTTATCTTCTCGTGGGTTTACAAAAAGTATCATGTGTGGGTACTTGTTGGATGCACAATTAAATTTTGCATCTTTGTCTACTTTCCCTCCAAAATTCCTAACTTCTAATTTTCTTATTTTATTAAATTCATTAAAAGTCTCATTTAGACCTCAAATTTTGCTAATGAGAAAATAAGAATTGAAATATAATATTTCACTTGTTGATAATTGTTTGATAATATAGCTTCATATATTTCTCTTGATGTACATGTTCTCAACAACGCTTGTCAATCTACACTTTTTCCCATGCATTGCGTAAGACTGCTTCAAGCATAAAAGGAGAACATCATTCCACCTTGATTTACAAAATTTGAAAAAATATTATTCGAAATTGAAACCTTTCTTTCATTTAAAATGGATGTTTCTTCCTCCCCGAAATACCAACTTCCTCAAAAGAAGGTAGATGATTTTTATTTTCTTTATCTTCATTTTGGTTATATATCATATTGATGGTTTGACTTGTATCAATTTCTTCTTATTTTTTCTTGCAGATATAGCCCATGCAACATCATGATGGNAATATGATTTACAACGATTATGTCAATGACATGGATGAATTGTGGTTGAGGGAGAAAATGAAAACAAATTTCTTTTCCACATATTTTCATTTTATCTTCTCGTGGGTTTACAAAAAGTATCATGTGTGGGTACTTGTTGGATGCACAATTAAATTTTGCATCTTTGTCTACTTTCCCTCCAAAATTCCTAACTTCTAATTTTCTTATTTTATTAAATTCATTAAAAGTCTCATTTAGACCTCAAATTTTGCTAATGAGAAAATAAGAATTGAAATATAATATTTCACTTGTTGATAATTGTTTGATAATATAGCTTCATATATTTCTCTTGATGTACATGTTCTCAACAACGCTTGTCAATCTACACTTTTTCCCATGCATTGCGTAAGACTGCTTCAAGCATAAAAGGAGAACATCATTCCACCTTGATTTACAAAATTTGAAAAAATATTATTCGAAATTGAAACCTTTCTTTCATTTAAAATGGATGTTTCTTCCTCCCCGAAATACCAACTTCCTCAAAAGAAGGTAGATGATTTTTATTTTCTTTATCTTCATTTTGGTTATATATCATATTGATGGTTTGACTTGTATCAATTTCTTCTTATTTTTTCTTGCAGATATAGCCCATGCAACATCATGATGGTATCTACTTTGTCATATGTGTTTTTATTTTGAATTTGATGCAAGAGCATCGCCAGCAAAGCACAAGCGTGGAAGACAGCTGGGCGCACTAGCGCATATTTTGAAATATTTTGAATTTCAAAGATCAGTGTATTAATGAAATATTAGGCAAAAAAAATTGAGTTATGAACATATTTAATGATCAGAGGCTGACCCATCGCATGAAATCGATGGGGAGTGTATTTTGTTTTATGAATCAGATCGTAGTACAGATCCAGAGCTTGCACTCTTATCTGTTTGATTTAATATTTATTGCAATAGATGCAAAGTAGTTGATAGCATTTAATTCTGATAAGATAGCGTAGATTAGTTGGAGGGAAAGGCTCGAAGAGCACCCCTTCTGTATAAATATTTGTAATATTGCCCAGTAGTGGTTGTTGATTGTTGTGGAGAAGTTGTTGCTGATAGAAGAGAGTTAATTAGTCGCTGTTGAATCTAATGTGTAGATTGTCACTGTGAGCTAACAATTGGGAGATACATAGATATTTTGTATGAATGTATGTAAGTTTCATTTGAGTGAATATAACAGAGGAGCATTGTCCCAAATGTGTGTTTTTATGTTTCTATCTGTGAGAATGAATGGTAGACTCTCTGTTATTTTTGAATTCTTTGTTATTTCTTGGTCTTAAATCCATGACCGCATTTTCTTTGTTGAATGTATGAGTCACTGTGAGGGATAAATAAGTTTCAATTGTTTCTTTTCTTTGAGCAAGTGCAAGGTCTACATAGTTTCCGCAAGGAGTGCATGATCGAGTCTATTATGATTCGAAAGCTCAGAAGAGATAGTGAAACTTGTATGTGTGCAAGGAGTGCATTGACATCCATAAGGAGTGCGTGAAAGAGTTTTCAGACAGGAAATCTCAGGAGGAGTAGCTTGATTTCAATCATGAGAGACAGAAGTAGTTAGATAATAGTTGCAAGGAGGGTGAATTCATCCACACAGAGAATTTGAATTGTGGACGAAAATATGTTGCAAGGTGTGCACAGATCGATATTTCGACTAAGTGTCGAAGAAAGTGTTCAAAGGAACTTGAGGAAGTTAAAGATCGAGAGGGACAGCGACGGGAATCATCAAGGGAAGAAGTTCTTGAAGTCTTCACTGAAATTCATTGAATGAGGGATTCGTTCTCGGAGGAAGGCAAACGATTCCAGACCGTTAGATCTGGTAAAGCTACACGGAAGATAGTCGTGGAGTGTTTCGATACTTCAGAGTTTGGCAAGTTCGAGGACTTGACAAAAGAAGAGTCCTGAAGTATGAAGTCGTGATTCAATCGTAATTGTTGATTGCATAAGAGCAATAAGTTTGTAGGGCCACTTCATTGATGTGAGCACTCCTCGAGAGGCCTATGGGCAAATCTCTTGATTCTTTTCCACAACCTTGAGCTTAATTCTTGCCAGGATTTTCCTTATCGGGAAGCGACTTACCTTGGCTTGTAGTTACCTCAAGGTCCAAAGTACACAAGGTTCTCATATCCATCTTTCTTTCCAGCATGTCCCTAAACCTTTTTAGATTGATATATACTGAGTCCCTTTCAGTCTTACCTACTCACAAAAACCTAAACCAAAATCATGTCCATAATCTTGATTGTTTTTCCTTGTCGTGTCATCTCTTGAGGCCTATTCGCTATCTATGGCACGCATAGTGGTCAGGTGCAAGAAACATTTCCTTAATCTTGTTGTATTCCCGCTCCTCGTGATCGAACTATGTCCACCCTCTGAGATGTGCATATTGAGTGAACTAGCATGTGATGCATGTGTGGTTGGAGTTGATTCATGTTTCCACTTGTCGCTACTTGTGACATTAAATCGTTACATGAAGTGTCATATACTTCACCTCCATCGCTTTCCCTTAGTCACAACTTATTCACCACATCCTTCATCGATATATGTCCTCTCTCCTTTCCATAATGTCTTCTTTCTTAAATCGTACCTTATACACCTTTTTCTAAATTTCGACGCCTAAGTGCAGAACCCTGAGGGGGCATGGAACCTGGAGTTGTGTAATTTGGGCTTAATTTTCTAACTTGCAATTTAATTTAATTTATTTTCTTTTCTTTATTTTTGTAAATATTTTATTTTATTTTATTGTAATTTCTTTTTATTTTAATTTTATTTATTTTTGTAAATTATTTATGTTTATTTTCCCATGGTTTTACGAAACCACATGGTATTTCCCATGGTTTTCCCTTATAATTACTTCAAGTATTTACTTTTACTTAAAGGAAAATTTATTCATGTAAATATTTATCTTACATGGGGTAATTTCTTTTATTTTATAGGGATAAACTAATTTGCATTAAATAAATAAACCATCTGATACTCTTTTCACTAAGAGCTAGGGTATATATATATAGTCGTTTTAATTTTAATTTTCATTATTTAAATTTTATTTTTAAATTTTTTTAATTCTATTTTCTTTTTTCCTTTTCTTTTACTAAACCCTAACTTGTACATACTTTTTAACCTTTTCATTTTCCCCCTTACCCACCGAAGCCTAACATACTATCCAAGGTCCATCCTCATTGGCCCTCATGCACGTCCATTCTGGTGGGGGAACTAGGGGAGATATTATTATTTTTTACTTTTTTTTTTGTGTTTTTTTTTGTGTTTTTATTTTATTTTTATTTATTTATTTATTTATTTATTTTAATTTATTTTATTTTATTATTTTTTATTATTTTCATGGATTGCTAGTTTATTTTTGATAATAGGAGTAAACAACCTAAATGAGCCTAATGGTTAAAAACATGTGTTTCTTCCTTTGAGGTCACAAGTTCAAATCCAGAGGGGGGTTGGGCAATTATTATTATTTTATTAGTTTTAACTTTAGTAATTTTTATTTTCACATTAGTCGGGATAATTAAATTATTATTTTTTAAAAATTTTCATTTAGATTAGAGTTAGTTTTATTAACGTTGTTAATATTTGTAAATAATGTAGATTAATTTAAATAATTTTTGGTATTTTATTTTATTTTTTTATTATTTTCCTAATTTAAAAGAAGGGAAAATTAACTAAAATTATACTAAAACCCACAGGTCCCATGCCCGCCTAGATTCTTATTCAAACTATCCATAGGGGGTCAAACCAATTAAATCATTGATTGTCGAGCTCTCTTATGCACGTGAGACTCCTTTTTGTAGGTTAAGGATCAACGATGAGGGTTGACCCATACGTTTAATCGACGGTTGTTGGGTGATGTTCTTTAAACATGCATAACTTGGTCTACAGATTTCAAAATTGCGTTCATGATACCTTGTTGGAAACGTACCAGACAGAATAATTCAGTTTCATAGGTCTTCAGGACAGACATGTGATAAAAGACATAAGAAAATGAAAAAAACAACAGACCATGAATTCGAGGGAATAAATGGCTATGGAGACTTCAAGAAGCCATATCTGGAGCTGCGGGAAACGAAATCGGGACTAGGAGGGATAGATTGAAATCTGGAAAAGAGAAGAAAATTATTGGGTCATAAGTGTTAGCAAATAAGGAGTGAAAATTGTCCAAAAAATCAAAACACAGAAGAAGCCCAAATTTAGTTGAGGAAAGATCTATGTAGACTTCAAACAATCATGTCTCAAGCTGCAGGAAACCAAATCATACCAGCAATATATCAATTGAAATATGATATAGAGGAGAATAATATCAGAAGATATTAATTAGTAGAAAAAAACAAAAGACACCCAGAATGTCTCGAGGAACAAAAGTCGACACCAACAAGATGAGTGAATACTAATTTTTGAATGAATATAATTTGTAAACTGCCATAGGAAAAATGTAACCACTCAGGGGTCTCTTCATCTTCCATTTGTTACTTCCATATCTTCATTTTTGACATTGGAAAATAAATTTTATGTAAAAAAACATACAAAACGAAGGGAAATGAAAGGAACAATTTCTAGAGTTTAAGAGTCTCTCTTATTTTATAAAAGAGAGCTCGTTGAATGTAGAGGAGGACTTTTACCATTTGTAATGAAATATATTACTATCACTTCCAAGTTAATAAAGAGAAAAATACATTTCATAAATTTGTGGCTTTGATGAATGTATATGAGGCTGTTCTTTGTGTGTTTTTCTTCTGCTTGAGTAGATAGGATTCTATTGTATGAATTATTTATGCACTCTATTTTTTATTTTCATGTTGTCACATGTTTCCTTGTGGGTACATAAATGATGTTATGGATTTACTGTATAACTATTTTTCTATGTATCTTGTCTTCATTTATCATTAGAATGCATGAACTATCTCTGGTTCTGATGGTATTACCTTTCCCTGTACTCATTCTTTTATCCTTGCTCCCAGGATATATTATAAGTAGTTAGGATTATATTAGTTTCATTTCATTTATATTATCCTTAGGATTATTTACAACTTTTGGGGGACAATTCATTGTTTTTCCCCTTTTATTCTTTTAATACCGAGCGGCAACGAGACTCATATACTTGTCAGAAATTCTACACCAAACAAGAGTAGGTCTAATTGGAAAAAATAGTAACCCTCCTATACTTCAACATACAATAACCCTCTTACTCGTTCATACAACGAACGAAAAGAGACCAAGTTGGAAAAACCATATTGGAATCAGAAATACTGAAAAGAATGCCACGCAGTATAAAAACACAATGAATGACGAATACAACTGAGTCTGAACATAAAACCATAATGAATGATGAGGATAGTTAATTCTCACCTATTGATGTCGCATTCTATTCCACCTTCTGATCCTCAGTCTCCGATCTTCCTCGTTCAATCAAGGAACGAAAGAAGATGAAGTCGGAAAAAACATATTGGAATCAGAAATACTGAAAAGAATGACTTGTAGTATAAAAACACAATGAATGGCGCACACAACTAATTCTCAACATATAACCATAATGAGTTGAAGATAGAATTATTTCTTGTGTCGGTTTGAATTTATGACCAAGCATATACACTACGCTATCTAATTTTATATGTAGATAAGCATCATCAAAACATCTATGGTTTTGACCTTTACTATTGATATTTTTGCTATCTATAATTTTAACCTTGCATTTTTTTCAAAATCCATTGAAACATTTAAAACAATGATTGGAATCACAAATATCAATTACTAAAATTATTAAGATTGTACAATTTCAATCACAATAACAATTTTTGTAAATTTTGAATCTATTTATGCATTTAAAAGTGTAATTTTAATAATGAAAATCTCTAATTTAACCAAAAATTATTTAAATGATATATATCGGAAAAAGGTCTAAATAAATATAACATTTAGACTTATATACACTTAAGTAGTTATTTAATTGTTATTGCACTAATAGTAGCAAGGTGCTTTACAACCCACAAGTTACATGTTATATGATAACCAAAAAATTAAATAAAGAATAAATAACTACTTATATACATATATACTTGACAACATCTAAAAAAGGTAAACCACNCTATCTATAATTTTAACCTTGCATTTTTTTCAAAATCCATTGAAACATTTAAAACAATGATTGGAATCACAAATATCAATTACTAAAATTATTAAGATTGTACAATTTCAATCACAATAACAATTTTTGTAAATTTTGAATCTATTTATGCATTTAAAAGTGTAATTTTAATAATGAAAATCTCTAATTTAACCAAAAATTATTTAAATGATATATATCGGAAAAAGGTCTAAATAAATATAACATTTAGACTTATATACACTTAAGTAGTTATTTAATTGTTATTGCACTAATAGTAGCAAGGTGCTTTACAACCCACAAGTTACATGTTATATGATAACCAAAAAATTAAATAAAGAATAAATAACTACTTATATACATATATACTTGACAACATCTAAAAAAGGTAAACCACGATCATCCATTAAATAAGTGACAACATCTAAAAATTTAAACCATCATAAATCCATTCTTAAACTCTAATCTATCAAGCACTGAGAAATACCATATTTATTAAGATGGAGTTTTTGCATAGTTAATTTGTTGTACATATTAGAGTTTTCAACCCAAAGGCCAAATCCAAAATGTCACTTATAAATCATTATTTAGAGGAGGTTAGAGGAAAGGATGTGATGTTGTTTCACGAAGATGTAGTGTCAAAGGCGTTGGCCTCATTTTGGGATGAAATGTGGATTTTTCGTTTAATGTTTTTTATACAATAAAAGAGAAATGAAATTTTATAAATTTACATAAGACCTAAAATTAGAGGTTGTAAAAAAAATTAACCATCATAGAAAAAATTCATTTCAGAGGTAAGGATGAAGTGAAATTATGTGCCTAAGGGAATAGGTCAAGCTCAGCGATGACATGCCAATTAATTAGTGCAAGTTCTTGTTCTCATGTGATCACTTATTTAATTTCTTTTGTGGCACATCAACTCTCATAGGGCTACAGTCTATCCAAATCCAAAATTTTATTTTCAAACTTGAGTTTCTCCAAAATTTGTTTTGACACCTAAGGTCATGCAACATTACCTTGCCTTGACTACTACAACCAAACTACACCATTTCGATTAAGGCCTACCCATATCTTTGCCTTATTCTACAATCAGTGAAATGCAACTAAGTCCTACTCAACCAAGTCCATTCATTAGTAGGCACACGTCCAATTGTAGCATTTAAAACATCTCAAGAATACTTATACTTAGCTATGTATTCAACAGTTGCAGAACATAATACATTACAAGGAACAAAACATTTATCTAAATAAAGAGACTACAACACACATGTATAGAAGACATCCAAAGAAAGTTATTTAACTTTACTTAGATGAAGATTGTTATATATATATACAAAAAGGGAGTTGCAACCTTCTACTTGTAACACTATTACAGATTTACAATAATTCTAAGAAACATATTTTCTTTTTCCTACTACCCAACAAACTTGCACAATCCAACCCTTGAAATAAGCACATGCATGTTTTCTACACGTCCTATTTTCTTCTTCTTCTTACTCAACTAGTGCAATTTTTCCCATTGTGCCTAGCCCTTAACTTAGCACAATCGCAGAGCTCCTTTATACTCTTGTTGATTGATGATGACTAAATTATTGAATTATTTTATGCCTTATCACCTTTCAGGCCCATCCACTATTTATACAAGACTTGTCTTGCACTTGCAATTCCCTACAATCCTAAGTGGACCTAAGTGCACACATTTTAAACTTTAGTTGTGCTTGATGGTTCCTCTGCCCCTTTCATGGATTTTCCTCCGATGTCTAATGTATAATCCCAACATGTATGTCCAATTGTACCCAATGTGCCTAGAAAGAGTGTCCAAGTGCAGCTGGTACACATAACTCTGCATCTAGTGTGCTGACTAGTGTGCCCAAGTGTGCCTAGTGGATGTATGCTAGATGGATGTGCACTTGGTGGATGTGTGCCTGAAAAATTCACCCCATAATTACACTCCATAGATATTTGTGCTCGAAGACACTTTTACTATATGTTTCAACCTCCAAGTGTGGAACGCCCAACAAGTTTGCATGTAGCCAAAGAACGCAAGTCTATAAATTTAAGTCAATTTTTTTACTTTGTTTTTCCCATCATATGTATTTCATGTCTATAGGTGAGGTTGTCCCTGACTAACATCTTTAATTTTCCTTGCCAACTTCCCTTCAAAGATTCTCTTGGTTTAACCAACTAGTGTAAGCTATCAAGGTTGGCAATGCACCCAATTTATGACCAATTTGTGGGTGTCTATCATGTCCATGGTGCACCTTTCTAATTGACCAAGGAACTCCAAAATAGACTCTTCCAACCATCAATCTTATGTCAAGTTCTCCCATGCCCGCAAGTGACCATTAAGGTGATCATGTGACGGATGTGTCCAAAACCATTAAAGGTCAATGCCTTACATACACCCCCACTAAAATTCATTGATGTCCCCGTCAACATCCTCAAAAACATTTTGTCCTCCAAATTTGTTGTCTGCAATCACGCATCCATATAAAATTGGCTTGTACAACAACTTTATAATGTTGCTTCTAGAATTACTTGTGCAAATTCTCATTCTCCATTACTTTCTTAAATGAATGAAGAATTTTTTCCCAACTCTATTGCAATGCTCTTGGATGATTTTGTTGTGGATGCCCTGGCAAAGTAGCAGGTCCAGGAAGCTTGAGCCAAGATCGAGGATTTTGAGGTAGAGCTACCCAGAGAAAAGTGACTCGGGACTAGTCACGGGTGAGTGTTGGGGGCATGTTGGCCCTTAACCAAGTTTTGGAGATCCTTGGTAAGGTTTGACCTATTTTTGGGATTTCGATAGGCTGTCGAAGGAGGAGTGAAATTCGAAGCCGAGATCACGGATCTCGACCCCTTTTTTAGGTCTTTTTGGGTTTTGGGATTATGTAACAGGTATGGGGATGTCGGCCCATGGGTTTACCCATGCCTAGGACCTTTTTGTAATGTATAAATAGATGTCTAGGCGATGTAAGAAAGGGGCAGAAAAAGAGAAGATAGATGCATCTGTGTGATGTTGTGCTAAGTGCAAGTGATAGTTGTAAATGATTTGTGCATGTTGTGTGGAGGACTTGCAGAGCTAAGAGCAAGTGATTGTAAGAGGCTTGTATCGGGATTTGTTCTGTAACCTAACTCGGGGAAGGAGGATATGTCGAAGTGCACGGAGATCTCCTGTTCTATGCCAAGTAGGATCTCATGGCTCTGTGCATGTAGATGATTGACATAAGACAATAAAGAGAAGAAGAGTTGGTGGACGTAGCCCCATGCTGGGGGTGAAACACATATATCCTGTGTTGTGGTTGATTTGTGCATTATGGTTGTTTTATTTTTTGCATATATGGGCCACCTCGTTGTCTTGTTCACATGATTTATTAGATGAGACTTTTCCTTTGGATGAATCCATCCTCGAAGCTATGAATGGTTTCGAGAGACATTGGGATGATATGCATCAACGATCTTATTTTCTCCCAAGTATTGAAAGAATCGAGCAAGATGACTTTTTGTCTACCTTGAGTGAGATAATATATCGTGTCATAGTTCCACTTGATACGCAAGAAATTTATGCTGAAGGAAATATGGCAAGTATTTCTCCTACCGTCTCCATCGATATCTCTCGTACCCATGGCAAGATTGAAAACGTAAATATAGGTGCAAATTTTTCACTAGAAGAAATTTTGATCTACACCAATCTCTTCAAAGAATTTCGAGATGTATTTGCTTGGTCATATGAAGAGATGCCAGGGATCGACCCTTGTATTGTCAAACATGAGATTAGAACTTATGCAGATGCTAAGCCTGTTCGACAATGTCTCAGAGTTCAAAATCCTAGGAAGGCCCCTTCTATTAAAGCAAAAGTGTAGAAGCTACTTAACGTTGGATTCATCTACCCAATTCCTTTCACTGAATGGGTATCCAACCCCGTTTCTGTGAATAAAAACAATGGAACCATCTGTGTATGTATGGACTTTCATGACTTGAACAAGACTTGTCCTAAAGAAAACTTCCCCACACCTTTCATTGATCAAATTCTTGATGAGTGTGCGGGAAGCGAGATATTTTCTTTTATGGATGGATTTTTAGGATATAACCAAATCCAAATCAAACGTGAGGACCAACACAAGACGGAATTTATATGTCCTTGGGGTACTTTTGCATACTGGAAAATGCCTTTCGGCCTTAAAAACATTGGAGCAACCTTCCAACGTGCCATGAATTTTGATTTTCAAAATCTCAAGCACACATAGTCGAAGCCTACCTTGATGATCTTGTTGCTCACTCTTGCAACAGAGCGGATCATGTTACACACCTTCGGCTTGTTTTTTAAAGATGGTGTTACTATAGAATCTAGTTAAACCCTCACAAATGCATCTTTTGTGTTAAGTCTGGTCCTCTTTTAGTATTTTTAGTTTCCGAGACCAAGATCATGGTATATTCTCTCAAGGTCGAGGCAATACTTCAGTTGCTTCCCCTGTGCACGATTAGACAACTTCAAGGTTTACAAGGGAAAGCTAACTTTCTATGTCGGTTCATAGTGAATTATTCGAATATCACTAAAGATTTCATGCACCTCTTGAAGAAAGAAACCCCTTTTATTTAGGATGAGCGATCCCAGGAGTCATTCGATGCTTTCAATAAAGCCTTAGTATCGTCCCCTCTACTGAAGTTTCCTAATTACGGTAGAGATTACTTGCTTTATATCGTCGCATCTGAAGAGACGATTGGTATGGTTCTAGTTGAAGAGGATTATGAGATCCATGAACACGTCATCTACTATCTTAGTCGAAATTGAGTCAGTCCTGATCTTAATTACTCTCACGTTGAAAATATATCATTGGTTGTCGTTCACGCAGTCCAACATTTACGTCACTATATATTTATTTATAAGACTTTTGTGGTTGTTGATGTCAATAAGTTTCAATACGTCCTTATGAGGCATATCATAGAGGGTAAATATAATAAATGTATTGTCATCTTAAAAGAGTTTGATCTTGACTTTGCTTCGGCCAAGTCCAAGAAATCATTGGTCTTCGCAGAGTTAATATCTGATTTTCCATGATTAGATGAGGATGTTATCCATGTTGATTCATTTGCGGATGAACATATTTTCCTTGTCATGTTGTATCGCCGAGGAATATATGATATCTTGCGTCATTTCTCAACTCACGAGGAAGCCGAGTCAATTCTAAACGATTGTCATAAAGGGGCTTGTGGTGGTCACGTATTCGGGCTTGTGACAACCCAAAAAATCGTACGAGATGGTTATTTCTGGCCCTTTATCTTAAAGATTGTATTGAAGCGGTTAAGAAGTGTCACCCCTGCCAGGTGTTCACTCAGAAAATGAGAAAATGTCACCACTTCAATCCTTCACCAAAGGCAAGCTCATAGAAAAGAGACAACGAGGTTCTCTCAACAATAGGGAAAGAGCTTGGGTGTTGAACACTTTGTTCAGACTTGAGGGATAAAGGGATGCAAACTCAATATAAAGTAATTTCTCCATAGTAACTTTTCTCTCAAAGTTGAATGCTTTCTCCTCTTTTCCATAGCTTGGAATTTTTCTCTTATAGCCTTCAAAATGCAACTGAAGGGCCGAGTCGAAACGTTTCCAGTATATGGAAGGCCAAGGATTAGAGATATCCTATCGTGACATGGAAACCCGACTCCATTTTTGTATTTTCTGGTACAAATCCCTATGTACGTGGGCTGTAGTAGAGCAACCTGCATATACGCATGTTGCAGAGTAGATAGGGCATGTATATGTGGAAAAACATGTATTTTTACCTTTGGATTCATCAAAAATGGATGACGAGTCTACATAGGGAAATGTAAAAAGGCCCTCTGTGCAAGATAGTTATGGTGAGGAAAATCTTGCTATAAAAGTAATCACAAATCTATGTCCCAGCTAAGGTTGTAGACACTAGATTCATGCAACCACCCCTGCCTCTACCTAGGGTTCAACGCTTCAACATCGCACTAACAAAACCCTAACTACTGGCCCTTTATACAACACTTGCGAAGCAGATGAAGTCTCACCTAAGGTAGAGGCAGGGGTGGTTGCAGGACTCCAATGTCTACAACCTTAGCTAGGACACATCTCTGTGATTACAAAATCCTAACAAATCACTTAGCAGTCGTTATCCATCATTACTTAATCTTAGTTCACAGCACAGATAAACCCTAATTATAGAACATCACAGTATTCCACAGATCCAACACAGTCAAGCATCAAGCAAATCAACATAGATCAGATCTAGTGTCTTATTCACATCATTAGGCACTAAGAAATCATATCCATCTAAGCATACATCATTACACTAATCATTAATCATATGAACAATAAAAAAACCATAATGCACAAAGAAACCACAACATAGGATACACGTGGTTCACCCCTAGCCTGGGGCTACGTCCACCAACTCTTCTTCTCTTTATTGTCTTCTGTCAATCGTCTACATGCAAAGAGCCACGAGATCCTACTTTGCATAGGAGAGGAGATCTGGGCGCACTCCGCCAGATCCTCCTTCCCCAAGTTAGGTTACAACACAAAGCCCTATACAAGCCTATTACAATCAGTTTTAGCAGTGCATGGAGCAGTGCATGTGTTTTTTTTTAACACATGACATATTGCTTTGAAAACCTTTTGAAAATGAAGCGCCAAACCTTTAATGAATCCTTTATGAAGGAGCACCTTTTGTATGGTGTATCAGACCTCGAGCCATATGCTCTTGTCTGAAATAGATAGGAGGCATTTAATAGATTTAATGCAGGTAGGTAGGATTTATTTCTAGATTAGACAGTTTAGATTGAAGGAGGGAAAACGGATATAGACACCCTCATTGTATCATTGTATCATTAGCAGCATTCAGGAATAGAGGAGCAAGCAGAGAACTGTGTAGAGAACATCCATGTGCAAATATTGAATTAATAGAAGAAAGCTTTGATTCAAATACATGGTTTGTGTTGTTTTCTCTGTGTATTGTTGATGTGCTCATGAATGTTTGTTTTCTGGTTATGAATTTGCTTTCTATATGTTGTGCATGTGATTTCTTGTTTTAGTTGAAGTCTGAGTAGGAGAAGGAATGAGTTTCAATTGTTTCTCTATCTGAGCCAGGAGATTCCTGCAAAGAGTGCAGTTGAATTCATCCGCAAAGAGTTCGTTGATGAAGGCTCAGTAGTTGAAATTTGGTTTCTCATTCGCCCCGAAGTTGATTTGGGTTGTCGAAGCCGTGCAAGGAAGGTGCAAGATGAAGGAAGAAGTCTCAGTTGTTAATCTAAGCAGAAGGAGATAGAAGACTGCTGCTGCAGAAAGTGCGCAGAGTCAAAAGGACTCAACACTTGAGAAGTTGTTGAACGCCGAGCGCGAGGAGTGCGCTCAAGATCCCTCTGAAGGAGTCAGAGTGGAAAAGATCAGGAGGCATAGCATCTTTGTGATATCGTGGAAGAGAGAGTCCAAAAAAATTGATCGAAGAAGGATCAAGTAGAATTTCCAGGCTCAGTCTTGGGAAGCAGCCTTGAGAGGAATACTTAGTCATCTCAGGAAATCCATGAGAAGGAGAAACTGACGGTCAGTATTCGCCAGGGATAACAGTGAAATCCCATCCACCATCAGATCTGGGAGATTTGCGCACAGGTTAAGCCTTAGCGTGCAGAGGAGGAGCCCAAGAGTCATCGGGATTCGGCTCATCGGGATATCGGAGTCTTTGTGATCGTGAAACCCTTGAGGAACAAAATCACGATCAATGACTTCCCAAGAGAATCGGAGCCGTTGATCACAACAGAACATGTGGCGTGAGATATCGATAAGTCGGGGTTCGGCATTTCGGGGTTTCCGCATACACAGGAACTGTTGCAATAGAAATCGTGATCCTGCGATACCCGATAGAGTGGAGGAGGAAGTGGTGACGTAGCAAGGGGAAGTCACACATGCATTTCGGGATTCGAAATTTGGTAAGGACTGTGAATTTGTGCATCAGGAATCGCGAATTCTCGATACGCGATTTCCCGATCACTACAGGAGCGTGGGGTCCAGGAGTCAGAACCGGAGGACAGGTGTCAATAGATCGGAGTTCGGGTATTTGTATGTCCCGTGAACTTCGACCACGGAAATCGCGATATTCCGATATGTGATTTCCCGACAGGGTTAAGGCTTGTAGTGGAGGACAGGTGGCAGACGGCTAAGCCTTGCCATGAACGGAGGATAGGTGGCATCGCAAATCGGGGATCGGAGAATCACGGAGACAGATTCTCACAACACCATAAGTGTCGATTTCCCGACAGTTGAAAGTTTGGATACGGTGGGACACGGTCAACATTGATAAGAACCTCGGGAATCGAGGAACTGTGAGGTGAGCGTTTCACTACCTCGCAAATATCGATTTCCCGACAGGTAAAATTTAGATAAGAGAAGGAAGCGAGAGGTGAATGTCCATCAGGTTTCGGAGATTGGTGATACCCGGTGCCGTGAGTCCCAAACTCGCGACCACGCGATATCCGATTTCCCGATAATACAAGGGAGGTCATCATAGAAGCATCATGTGGGTGCAGAAAAGTCCCGATAAGGGATTTGAGGAGCAATTTAGCTCTTCGGGCCTAGGGAAAAAGAAGGTCCTGGTGGGAGCAGACTTTCCCTGGGTGGCGCGTTTGCATCAGAGTGGTATCAGAGTGAGAAAAATATCTCTATTTTCTGTAGCAGAGAAGAAAGGAAAATTTCACCATGCCGCCAAGAAGAGGTAGGCAATCACCCAATCTAGAGGGGGAAAGGGAATTGTCCAGGGAAAAAGAAATGTCTAGAGAAAGAGGAAGGCAAGGACAGAATCCAGACATGGAGAGAGAAATATGAAATCTTCGTGCCAGAATGGAAGACATGGAGGCAGCTCAGAGACGTACAGCCACTGCTGGACATCTAAGTGACTTTGAAGGCGAAGATGAAGCTGAACAACCAGGAGGAGTTGCAGCCGAAGACACAGCAAATGAACGATTAATAAAAGATATTGCCCGGATGAGTTCAAAGACAAAGATGGACATTCCAACTTATGAAGGAAGTCTGGATGCAGAAGAGCTTCTATATTGGATCAGAGCTCTTGACACCTACTTCGATTATGAGGATATCGAAGAGGATAAAAAGGTTAGACAAGCTGTCATGAAACTGAAGGGACATGCAGCATTATGGTGGGACGAGCTTCAAGCAGATAGGCATTCCAAAGGCAAGAAAAAGATCAAAAGCTGGGATCGAATGATTGCGAAGATGAAGGCAAAATTCATCTTGAGGGATTACCAAATCACATTGTTCAGGAGGATGCAGAACCTGAGACAAAAGTTGATGACGGTGAAGGAGTACACTGAAGAATTCTACAAGCTCAATATCAGAGAAGGTCATCGGGAGAGAAATGATGAAAAAGTTGCCAGGTATATGAATGGCTTAAGATACGATATCCAGGATGAGATGAGTATGACAACCATCAGAACAGTGGAGGATGCGTATCAGATGGCGTTGAAAGCTGAAGAAAAGCTAAGTCGTAAGCCAGCACAGCGAGGCCGAGGTAGGATCCAACCAAAAGATAAGTCAGTTGCTCAGGATAGGTTCCAGAAGTCCAGGGATGGCTGGAACAAGCCTCAGACAAGAACAGAAAGAGGTGGAAGTTCTCAGCGAGGCCAACACGCTGAACATCGAAGGTAGCAGACAGAACAGAGCAGAGGATACGCTGACAATAACACCTTTCCTCGTACTAGAGGTAGAGGAAGAGGCAGAGGTGGAGTCATTACATGCTACACATGTGGGAAGGATGGACATAAAGCAGTTGGCTGTCCAGCTAGGAAAAAGGACAGAGGAGAAGCTCACATCGTCGAGGCACAGAGGCGAAATGCTGAGGCAGAAGACGCAGAAGATGAAAGGTCGTTGATGATGCGTAAGGTTCTCTTAACACCCAAGAAGGAGGTGGAGGACACAGCACAAAGAAACAAATTGTTTAGAACCACATGCAAGACAAAAGACAGGAAGTGCAAGGTTATCGTGGATAGTGGTAGCACAGACAATCTCGTTTCAACCGAGATGGTGGAAAAACTGGAGCTGGAGACGACTGATCATCCAAGTCCATACAAAGTCTCATGGCTACAAAAGGGACATCAGGTAAATGTCACCAAACAATGCTTAGTTGACATCAAGATAGGAGGATATAATGATAAAATTCTCTGTGATGTTATTCCTATGGATGTATGTCATTTATTGCTAGGCAGACCATGGCAATATGATAGGAACGTAGTTCATGATGGGAAGATGAACACGTATACTCTGGAGAAGAATGGGAGGATGCATATGTTACTTCCGATTAAGGATGAAGAAGTAAAACCAGAGCCGAGAAATACTATACTTCTCATGAGTGGGAAGGAACTTCCGACAGAAGTAAAGAAGAAGGAAGATCCAAAATTCTTTGTGGTCAGGAAACCAAGAGTTGTTTTGACCAGCGCAAGAGTGGATGATTTGCTGGAGGAAATTCAGGAACTGTTGGAAGAGTTTGCTGATATAGTGGTGGACGAATTTCCTCATTCGTTGCCACTAGTGAGGAGTGTGAGTCATCATATAGACCTCATACCAGGAGCTAGTTTGCCGAATAAGGCCGCATACAGGTTGACACTGCAGGAGAACGAAGAAGTTAAAAGGAAGGTACAGGAGCTGCTGGATAAAGGACTGGTTAGGGAAAGTCTAAGTCCGTGTGTCGTTCCAACGGTACTGAGTCCAAAGAAAGATGGAGGATGGAGAATGTGTATAGACTCCAGAGTCATTAACAAAATTACCATCAGATACAGATTTCCACTACCGAGAATGGATGATCTGATGGATTGCCTGAGCGGGGAAAAGTATTTTTCAAAGGTTGATTTGAAAAGCGGATACCATCAGATTCACATGAGGGAAGGCGATGAATGGAAGACAGCCTTCAAGACAAACGAAGGGTTGTACGAATGGCTAGTCATGCCGTTTGGCTTGACGAATGCACTGAGTACGTTCATGAGGCTGATGAATGAAGTACTGAAGGAATTCATTGGTAAGTTTTTCATTGTTTATTTAGATGACATATTAATCTTCAGCAAGTCAAAAGAAGAGCATCTGAAGCATTTAGCTGCAGTAATGAGGAAGCTACAACAAGAGAAGTTGTTGATCAACATGAGGAAGTCTTCATTTATGAAGAGAGAACTCATTTACTTGGGGTTTGTCATATCGGCAAATGAATTGAAGATGGATCCAAGTAAAGTGGAAGTAATTAAAAATTGGCCATCACCAAGAAATGTTTTCGAGGTGAGAAGCTTTCATGGACTAGCTAGTTTCTACCAGAAATTCATCAGGAATTTCAGTGGAATTAGCGCAACGATGATGGACACGGTCAAGAAAAGACACAAATCTTTTCATTAGACTGAAGAGGCAGATAAGAGATTCAATCTGTTGAAGCGAAAGATCACCGAACAACCAGTTTTGGTGTTGCCAGATTTTGCTAAGGTGTTTCAGGTAAAATGTGATGCAAGTGGTTTTTCCATAGGAGCGGTCTTGAGCCAAGAGGACAGACCAATTGCATACTTCAGCGAGAAGCTGGATGAAGTGAAAGTAAAGTAATCCACGTATGATAAAGAATTTTATGCTATCATACAGGGATTGAAGAAGTGGAAGCATTATTTTCTTCCAAGAGAATTTGTTCTGTATAGTGATAACCATGCATTACAGTTTGTGAGTCAACAGAAGAAGTTGAATCAGAAACATGCCAAATGGGTAGAGTATATGCAGAATTTTACATTTGTAATTAAACACATTTCATGTACTGCTAATAAAGTGGTTGATGCTTTGAGCAGGAAATGTTTGTTGCTGCAGGAGTTCCGAGTCAAAACAGTGGGTTTTGAGAATCTTAAGGACATGTATGCAGGTGATGCAAACTTTGCAGAAGCATATGAGGCAACTGAGAATCCAGTTCTCAGAGATAGAAGCCCGTGGATGGGTTACATGATCCAAGATGGATTGTTTTTCAGAGGCAACCAGTTATGTATTCCAAATTGCTCCATGAGGGGGAATCTGCTAAAAGAAAAGCATAGTGGAGGATTGGCAGGACATTTTAGCCACGATAAAACATTTGCAAAGCTAAGAGAAGCATATTTTTGGCCAGGGATGCGGTCAGAAGTCAAAAGGTTTGTTGACAGGTGCATAATTTTTCAACATTCGAAGGGCCGGAAACAAAATGCGGGATTCTATCAATCCTTACCCATACCAGAGAGGTCATGGGATGAAATCAGCGTGGATTTCGTATTGGGATTGCTGAGGACACAAAGAGGACATGATTCAATATTCGTGGTAGTTGACAGGTTCTCAAAAATGGCACATTTTATTCCATGCCATAAGACCAGCGATGCGACTCATATCGCAAACTTGTTTTTCAAGGAAATTGTTAGACTTCATGGTTTACCCAGAAGCATAGTATCAGATAGGGATACAAAATTCATTGGACATTTATGGAGGACACTCTGGAAGAATATGGGGACTAACTTAATGTTTAGTTCATCCTACCATCCCCAGATGGATGGGCAAACAGAGGTGGTGAATAGAAGTTTGGGAGATTTACTCAGAAGCCTGGTGACAGAGCACCATAGCAGTTGGGACAATGTGTTGCCACAGGCCGAGTTTGCGTACAATGACTCAGTGAACAGAAGCATAGGAAAAAGTCCATTTGATATTGTATATGGCAGGTAGCCAAGAGGAGTATATGAACTAAGAGACTCAGAGAAGATAATGACTAAGAGCACAAGCGCTGAAGAATTCGCAGAGGCGATGGAAGAACTTCACAGCAGGGTGAAGCAGCGATTGCTGAAATCAAACCAGGAATATAAGCGCAGAGCGGATCAGCATCGGAGACAACTTCAGTTCGAAGTTGGTGATCTAGTTCTGGCACATCTAAGGAAGGAAAGGTTCCCAAGGGGAACATACAACAAGCTGAAAGTGAAGAAAATTGGGCCATGCAGAGTCCTAAAGAAATTGGGAGAAAATGCTTATGAAATTGAATTTCCAAATGAGATTGGAATATCTCCGACATTCAATGTCTTAGACTTATATCCATATAAGGCTGAAGAAGTAGGAACTGGAAGTGATGAACAACGATAGATCCAGTGGCAGAAGCAGATGCCGATTGCAGAAAAGCCACAACTGGAGCGTATACTTGACAAGAGGGTGAGCAAGAAGACCAGGAAAAAGGAATAATATGAGTATCTAGTCAAATGGAAGAACCGTCCAGTGGAAGATGCCAGCTGGGAAAGTGAAGCAGAGATTCAAAAACATGGACAGACCGTGCAGGAGCTCATGGACAGGAGCCCATGAAATTTTTCAAGCCGAGGAGTATGATGCAGGAGCATTGCAATTACCCAAAGCAAGCATGGAGCAGCGCATGTGTTTTTTTTTAACACATGACATATTGCTTTGAAAACCTTTTGAAAATGAAGTGCCAAACCTTTAATGAATCCTTTATGAAGGAGTGCCTTTTGTATGTTGTATCAAACCTCGAGCCATATGCTCTTGTCTGAAATAGATAGGAGGCATTTAATAGATTTAATGCAGGTAGGTAGGATTTATTTCTAGATTAGACAGTTTAGATGGAAGGAGGGAAAACGGATATAGACACCCTCATTGTATCATTGTATCATTAGCAGCATTCAGGAATAGAGGAGCAAGCAGAGAACTGTGTAGAGAACATCCATGTGCAAATATTGAATTAATAAAAGAAAGCTTTGATTCAAATACATGGTTTGTGTTGTTTTCTCTGTGTATTGTTGATGTGCTCATGAATGTTTGTTTTCTGTTTATGCATTTTCTTTGTATATGCTATGCATGTGATTTCCTGTTTCAATTGAAGTCTGAATAGGAGAAGGAATGAGTTTCAATTGTTTCTCTATATGAGCCAGGAGATTCCTGCAAAGAGTGCAGTTGAATTCATCCGCAAAGAGTGCGTTAATGAAGGCTCAGTAGTTGAACTTTGGTTTCTCATTCACCTCGAAGTTGATTTGGGTTGTCGAAGCCATGCAAGGAAGGTGCAGGCTGAAGGAAGAAGTCTCAGTTGTTAATCTAAGAAGAAGGAGATAGAAGATTGCTACTGCAGAAAGTGCGCAAAGTCAGAAGGACTCAACACTTGAGAAGTTGTTGAACATCGAGTGCGAGGAGTGTGCACAAGATCCCTCTGAAGGAGTTAGAGTGGAAAAGCGTCTTTGTGATATCATGGAAGAGAGAGTCCAAGAAATTTGATCGAAGAAGGGTCAAGCAGGATTTGCAGGCGCAGGCTTGGGAAGCAGCCTTGAGAGGAATACTTAGTCATCTCAGGAAATCCACGAGAAGGAGAAACTGACGGTCAGTATTCGCCAGGGAGAACAGCGAAATCCCGTCCGCCGTCAGATCTGGGAGAGTTGCGCACGGGTTAATCCTTAGCGTGCAGAGGAGGAGCCCAAGAGTCATCAATATTCATCTCATCGGGATATCAGAGTCTTTGTGATCGTGAAACCCTTGAGGAACGAAATCGCGATTAGCGATTTCCTGAGAGAATCGGAGTCGTTGATCACAGTGGAACACGTGGCGCGAGATCCCGGGAAGTCAGGGTTCAACATTTCAGGGTTTCTGCATACACAAGAACTGTTGCAATAGAAATCGCGATCCCGCGATACCCGATAGAGTGGAGGAGGAAGTGGTGACATAGCAAGGGGAAGTCACACGTGCATTTCGGGATTCGACATTTGGTAAGGACTGTGAATTTGTGCATCAGGAATCGTGAATTACCGATACACGATTTCCCGATCACTACAGGAGTGTGGGGTCCAAGATTCAGAACAGGAGGACAGGTGTCAAGAGATCAGAGTTCGGGTATTTGTAAGTCCCGTGAACTTCGACCACGGAAATCGCGATATTCCAATATGCGATTTCCCGACAGGGTTAAGGCCTGTAGTGGAGGACAGGTGTCAGATGGCTAAGCCTTGCCATGAATGGAGGACAGGTGGCATCGCAAATCAGGGATCGGAGAATCACAGAGACAGATTCTCACAACACCATAAGTGTTGATTTCCCGATAGCTGAAAGTTCCGATACGGTGGGACACGGTCAACATTGATAAGAACCTCAGGAATCGGGGAACCGTGAGGTGAGCGTTTCGCTACCTCGCAAATACCGATTTCCCGACGGGTAAAATTTCGATAAGAGAAGGAAGCGGGAGGTGAATGTCCATCGGGTTTCGGAGATTGGTGATACCCGGTGCCATGAGTCCCAGACTCGCAACCACGCGATATCTGATTTCCCGATAATACAAGGGAGGTCATTAGAGAAGCATCCTGTGGGTGCAGAAAAGTCCCGATAAGGGATTTGAGGAGCAATTTAGCTCTTCGAGCCTAGGGAAAAAGAAGGTCCTGGTGGGAGCGGACGTGCCCTGGGTGGCGCGTTTTCATCAACTGGCCAATAAGCCACACAGGATCAAACAATACACGTCCACCACAATCCACTGGATCCAGACACGAACACCCCAGGGCAGCTCCAGACAGGTGCAACAATATAGTCAGGCTTAATAGGGATGAGACACTTCTATTTTCTCAAATTCGCAACATCGAATAGACTCACATTCTGGATTCTCAGGGATGCGTGATGAGTTGTCCACGCAGGGGTCGACTCAAACTTAACGGTTCATAACCGAAAGGGTTTTCAGCCTTCCAGAAGCAAATAAAGACACCGGCCTTTTTGGTTTAGAGTGCACGAGGGTATCTCCTGCAGAGGTTCGGTTGGTCGTACCATTCAGTGATGCCTACATACTCAGGTAGTCAGGTGGAATGGAGGAGTGATAGCCTTCACGGCTTACCTCATCTGTTTTATTTGCATGCATCAGGGCGGACACTTGTCTCCCATGCAACTGCATGCCTCCTTCAACATGCATTCCTCCCACCATTTGGGAATCACATGTCCTTCCAAAAGAACTTAGGTTAAAACATATAGTGCAAATATCTTTTTGGATAATATTAAAATATTATTCCTAGGATTAAGCCCCCTAGGCTTAACACTTAGCCCCTTTTCCCACCTTCCAGCCTCTAATTCCTTTCCCATCCTATGGATCCTCAGTCCCCCTTCACTCATTCATCATGGTAGGTCTGCACATGGTGGTGTTTATGTTTTATTAATTGTTCTACGTGATTACATATACAATAGCAGGCTCCTAGCCTTCAACACTCAGGCTCCCTGGCCTAACAACAAATAAGCCTCCATCTTATACAAACTTGGCTCACCAGTCTATGAAACATAATTACAATTCCTCTCAAAACATGGTTTACAATGGGGTTCGACCTTGGGGACACTACAATCCCCCTCCCCTTATTTCTGCACTCTCCTCAGTGCAACTTTACACAGCATCTGCAAGGTTTTCAAAAAATTTCAAAAAGATGAAGGTACTCTGCCCGCATAACATCTGCATGCTCCCATGTCGCATCCTCGGGACTGTACCAGGTTCACTAGATCTTTACAAGCTCTATAGATCGATTTCGGAGATGTTTTCTTTTCCTGTCCAGTATGCGCACAGGATGCACTTGCAGGACACCTTCTGGTTCCACCTGAATCACATTCCAATCGATAACATGATTAGAATTAGGTAAATATTTCTTAAGCAGTGAAACATGAAACACATTATGTACAGTCATAGATGCAGCTAATGCAAGCATGTATGCAACCTGCCCAATCCTTTCCAGGATCTCAAATGGCCCACAAAATCTTGTTGCCAACTTGGCACAACTTCCCAGCCTCAAGGAACTCCTGTTAGTTTTCACTTTCAGGAAAACATGGTCACCCACTTTGAATTCCCTATGGGTTCTGTTACTATCAGCGTAACTTTTCTTCCTGTCCTGGGCAACTTTTAGATTATGTTTAATTTTTATCATTTGATCTTCCATCTCTTTGAGTATCTCAGGCCCAACTACTGCTCTATCAGCTGGATTATCCTAGCTCACTGGAGTGTTGCACTTTCTTCCATAAAGAGCTTCGAATGGGATCATCTTCAGTGATGCATGATACCCATTATTGTAGGCGAATTCTACCAAATGTAGGTAGTCCTCCCACCTTGATGGTTTATCCATCACATACATTATCAGCATGTCTTCTATTACTCTGTTTACTCTCTTTGTCTGTCCATCAGACTCGAGATGATATGTTGTGCTAAAGTTCAGATTCATTCTGAATCCTTTGAACAGTCCTTTCCAGAAATTCGAAGTGAATTTCGGGTCTCTATCAAACACAATTGTCTTAGGAATTCCATGCAAGCGTGCGACTTCTTTTAAGAAGATATCAGCAACATCTGCTGCTCTGCGGGTGGTTTTCAGTGGAATAAAATGGGCAGCTTTAGTAAGCTTGTCCACCACCAC
>SNQJ01S0061495.1:86990-105536 GCA_010110895.2 Picea sitchensis | reverse complement strand
ATTGTCACACTAAGAAAGGATATTCAAAAGAAAAATATGCATAATAGCTCAAAAGTTCTGGATGACATTATCAGCAGTCAAAAATCTCATCTTGACAAGTCTAGACTTGGATACAATCAGACAGAAAAGGGATCAAGCTCCAAAACAACAGAGCAAGAAACAAATCCAAAAAGCAATGCTGAAACAATCAAAGGGGATAGGAAGATATACAAGAAAGATTACATGGACACTCCCCCACCGAGAAGATTCAAATTTTAGAATCAACAACAGAAAGATGGAACTCAAGAAGAAGAAGGATTCATAAGAGCACCTCCTTTCAGAAGATCTTCAACTCCCAGGTATCAAACTATATTTTTTGGTTTATGTTATGCATGTAATAATTTTGGACATAAAGCTATAAATTGCAGAGCTAACAACAGGAACAATAACAACTTTGAGAGTCATACACAAAGGGGTTATTCAAGAAGACCTAGTGAAACACAAAGAAGAATTTACAATAGGTTTGAATCCTTGAGCACTGAAGTGGAATGTTACAAATGTAACCATTTTGGACACGTGGCCAAAGATTGCAGAATGACAATCCTTCCTAAAGTACCTGTTAGCACTCTGTAATTTGCCTAAGGCTGTTGAGGCAAACACAGAGGTAACCTCGAACCGCTTCGAGTCTTGGATCTAGCCCTCCAAGACTCAGAGAGGGATCTCTCTATTAGATTTAACTTTGTTTGTAATAGGACTGATGTTAGGCTAGCTATAAAGCAAGGTAAATATAGATTTTTTTGATTTTGAGATGGTTAGTTTGGGACAGCAAGGAGAGCCATTGGGAAAATGGGGTCTGCGATTAAAAGTGATTCACATATCAGATCTAGACAAGATTGTTACTCAGGGAAAGGTAGCAGAAACATTGGATCGATTTAAGTTTAAATGGCGTGGATGAGAAGATAAATAGGTGAGGAAAAACTAGGCACAGGAGCAGTTAAGAATTCCTGCACTAAGCTTTAGAAGATAAACATAAAGATCACAACAAGCTGAGAGGCAGAGTATTGGATAATAAATTCTGCCCCTATTACTTTCCTTCTGGTGATTGGAACAGAAAACAAATTGTGAAGAAAACAGGAAACACATTAACAAAGGAGAAAAACATCACCAATATCTCTACACAAGAATCCTGAGAACAGCATGCTCATTTCTGATCATTCATTAAAAAATACAGAGAAATATACTCTGGCCATACACAGTCCATGCTCCAGCAAAGAAAATTTTATTCCTGTCAGGTTTAAAAACCCCTCACACAGGTCGAACCAGCAAGAAAAATTGCTTCACTGCCAGGACCCTCTCGTACTCAGTCCCAGTCGAACCCTCTCTATGTTTTTTACATGCGTATATATAATAAAAATCCCACCCAGCCCTCAAAGATTCGGGCTCTGCCTCTGGTTTCTCAAAATAGAAAACAATTACAAAATAAACACCTGTCAATTGCTTCCTCAAACAAATCGAACAGCAAATGACTGGAAACTAGATTTGGTATATGCTTCTTCGACATCTGGAGATAGTTACTGGTTTGCTGGCAATAAGACTGAGCGCTGGAGGTTTTGTTGGAGATTGGCTGCCAGTTGTAGGATCGATGCTTTTAAACAATGATGCTCTGCCACCTGTGTGTAACTGTTATGCGACCTATGCTTAACTGCTATGCCACCTGTCAATGAGATGTTAAAGACCTCCTGGCTATGATCCTGTAACTGAAAACCCTGTCCAACATTCGTACATTCGAATTCAGCATCTTTCCAATTCGTTGTGACTTCTGGCCCCTGGGTTGCTTCCAGAATTGCGCGATATGAACTATCAGTGTTCAAATCTGGAACATTTCTGGAGATAAGAAATTTAAACTTTGTACAATTTAGTACAAACAAAACCCCTAAAAACAGCGAGACATCTCACACAAGTTGTTGGAAAGATGCTCAGCCATGCCTGCTAGTTAGTAGTTTGGGATCAAGCAATCGCTCCATAAAGTATTAGATTATAAAAGAAACACCATAGCAGCCAACAAAGGGAGAGAATATTGTAGCTTCCATACCTAATACAGCAACAGCCGTAACAATCAAGTACATCAGGAAAACAAGGACTGCTGCACTAGAAAGCATAATCTATGAAAGAATATATAATGTAGAGGGGCCTCATGAAGGTGCAGCATAACCTTTGGGCTGTGTTTTCACTTCAACTTTATCTACACTTAGTACAAAAATAGCATCTGGCTCATGCAGTTTATCACCTTCCTCAAATGTGTAGCTTGATGCAACAGCCAACAAACGACCATCTCTACTAAATGATAAAGCTGCAATGCTTGTAGGATATTTTGAATACTGGCATAACCTCTTCTCATTGTTCCCATCCCACACGTTAACATAGCCATCACTTCCCCCTAGTGGAGAAAGTATCATAGATGAGATGAAAAGCAATTGCATTTACTGGATAAACAGTATCTCTGCCAGCCTCTGACTTGCGATGACATTTAAAAGCATATTTTTTAGCTTGACCAGCTTCAGATAATATAACATTCTGAATAACTTTGCCTGATATTTGAAGCAAGGTACGGGCACGGCTTTATGAATTATCAATTGTAACAGAAGCTTTGTTGATAAGGGTGCTTTTAGTTTGTAAACTATTAGAATCGGCCTGAAATTGCGTTTATGAGGTGAACAATTCATCGACAATGGAAGGTGAGAGTAAAGAAACGGTGCATCTATCCACCGTTCCACCTAATCCTCCAACTGCAGGGATTTGCATTGGATGTAGAGGCTATGCAGGCCTTGTATATGAGCCAGGTCCAGCTCCAGACATAATTTTCATTGCCTCCATATATTGATCGTAAGGAATTATGAACTCTGATGGGCTTGTCCTTGGCTTATAATAGACGCTAAACATGGTCCTCGTTGAAACTGCCTGTGATGCATTTGTAGTGACACCAAGATGCATGTTGTGACTAGATATAACTGATGATGGCACATTGTTTTGCCGATGCATGGCACGCCTTACTCCCATACACAATTCACCATTTTCACCCCTCAAAAAGATGAATTCATCTCCAGCCACGAGTCTTTTGGAACTGACAAAGACGCTCCAGCCATGGGTAAGCAAATGCCTCCTTGGTTGACCACGAAAGATATGTTGGAAACGCCCTTCAACTCCATGCAAGTCCTTGGCCACCAACTCTTGAGATGGAGGTTGCTGACTCATATCCAGAGGTGGAAGACATTCATCAGCATGTCTCCTGAGAACAGAAAACCCTCCATGGGTACTTGTATCTGATGCAGTGAGCGTAAAGAGTACACTAAAGGCTTTGGAGGCAGTGGAGGCAGAGGCTCCTTGTCAACAGAAGACTCATCTTGCTCTGCCTCCGGGACCAAGGTAATTTGAGAAAATACTTCATCTGTATCAAGTTCAGCCTTCAGTTGGACATTGATCACGAGGCAGAGGATCTTGTAGGGCAGGTTAAACAAAGGCATGTGTTGGTCAGCCTCCCGATTTGTGGATTCTAGGGACACCTGCACATTAGCATTCTATGCACGTGTTTGGACACCGTGACTCTGGTTCAACACCTGGCACAGGGTTTTAAAACTGTGTTTTATATATATATATTTTAAATCCTGTGGGCAATATCCCATATTCACGCCATAAGCTGAACCTTAAGTGAATATATTAGCCAACAATTACGTATTGAATCGATGAAGTGAGCCTGAGCCCAAGCCCGAGGCTTGGGCATTGGGGTCTGGTGTTGGCGCTGCTTTGTGTGTTTGATGTTGGTTTGGTTCTAACTCTTGGGGTTGAATGCATGGAGATTGGCCCTCGGCCAATATAACCTTTTGCTGAACATTATGATAATTTTTTTCATAAAACTATGCATAAAGGCAAAGGCCATTTTTTTTTTTTGATAAATTTACCAAAAATAGCTAATAAACCCAATTTTACATTTACCCACAAGAATAAACATTTTATGCCTTTCAAACCAATTCACAAATTTTCGCCAAAAATGCACCAGAACTTGCTTTGAACCTCGCGCACAGGTACTTATTGTACGCTTGGTCAGTGTCGGGCTCTTTCTGCCGCCTTCGCCATGCGTCATGAGTGAATACATCCACCTGAAATAGACAAATATTATTCAGAAAACTGATACCCTATTATATAGGGTCCTAACAGTACCTCAACAAAATAACAACAGTCAGAGAAAGGAACCTTGGAAAATGACATGGATAAGAAAGCAAGATCAATATAGCAATGAAGAAAGCACAATTTCTCTAAAAGCTAAGCAGAAGAAACATGGTTGGTATGTTGACAGTGGGTGTTCAAAACACATGACAGGTGACAAAGAAAAATTTCTTACATTACAAAAGAAAAGAAATGGATCAATCTCCTTCAGAAATGACAATTCATCCAAAATCATTGGAGAAGGCACAGTCCGAATTGGGAACAAGAATGAAAAGGCACAAAACGTTCTACTGGTAGAAGATATGAAACATAATCTTCTAAGTGTGAGTCAAATGTGTGACCAAGGTCATAAAGTTACTTTCAATTCACAAAAGTGTGAGATAAGAAAAGAAGGTTCAGGGAAATTGGTCGGTACAGTTGCAAGAACTTCAAACAACGTATATGTGTTAAGTGAAATTGGAAATGAAAAGTGTTGTCTAGGAAAGGAAGATGAAAGTTGGATATGGCATAGAAGAATGGGTCACATGCATTTTGATAACCTTGTCAAAGTCAGCAAAAGAGAAGCAGTCAGAGAAATGCCCNTAACGGAACTTCAACAATTGGAAAATCTGCTAACTCATCTCTGAAATCTTTTATAGCTTCACAATGCATAGGATCTTCCACATACCTTGTCATCTTGAAGTATCACCAAGGCTTTGAAATCTGGATTCTTCAGCAGTAGAGTCACTTGTGAACTTTGAAGACCGGGATCTTGAACAATGGAGTCGCCAAGTGAATGGTACAGCCTTCTTGTGTTTGGCTTCTGTTCACCATCAGAAGTCAAATCTGAACTTGAATTGCAGCTCTAGAGAAAGTCCCCAGTGGAGTCGCCAAAAATGTTAGCACTCTGTAATTTTCCTAAGGCTGCTGAGGCAATCACAGAGGTAACCTCAAACCGCTTCGAGTCTTGGATCTAGCCCTCCAAGACTCAGAGAGGGATCTCTCTTTAAGATTTAACTTTGTTTGCAATAGGACTCATGTTAGGCTAGCTATAAAAGCAAGGAAAATATAGAGTTATTGATTTTGAGATGGTTAGTTAGGGACAGCAAAGAGAGCCATTGGGCAAATGGAGTCTGCGATTAAAAGTGATTCACATTTCAGATCTGGACAAGACTGTTACACAGGGAAAGGTAGCAGAAACATTGGATCGATTTAAGTTTAAATGGCGTGGATGAGAAGAGAAATAGGTGAGGAAAAACCAGGCACAGGAGCAGTCAAGAATTCCTGCACTAAGCTTTAGAAGATAAACATAAAGATCCCCACAAGCTGAGAGGCAGAGTATTGGATAATAAATTCCGCCCCTATTACTTTCCTTCTGGTGATTGGAACAGAAAACAAATTGTGAAGAAAACAGGAAACACATTAACAAAGAATAAAAACATCACCAATATCTCTACAAAAGAATCCTGAGAACAACATGCTCATTTATGATCATTCATTAAAAAATACAGAGAAATATACTCTGGCCATACACAGTCCATGCTCCAGCAAAGAAATTTTATTCCTGTCAGGTTTAAAAACCCCTCACACAGGTCGAACCAGCAAGAAAAATTGCTTCACTGCCAAGACCCTCTCGTACTCAGTCCCAGTCGAACCCCCATTCTGTCTTTTACAAGCCTATAAATACAAAATCCCCTCAGTTTTGAGAAAATTCGAGCTCTAACTCTGCTTGCTAAGAATAGACAAACAGTTACAACAAAATATTGACACCTGTACAGCAAACCCAACAGTAAATTAAAGAAAAAAAACTAAAAATGGAAACTGTTGGTAAGTCGACTCAAATTGGCTGAGATGGTTGTGATGCCTATCCCTCGAATCTGGGAAACAATGGCCATTTGTCCCTTTGGTTTCCTCGGATTCTGGAGATGCTATTCTTCTGGTTGGATTTCTTCCCATAATTTCTCAACTGTAATTTGAATGCCCTGCTGGAGGATGCCACTTGTGCTCTGCTGATATCCAAAATGTTGAACAAATTCGCCCCCTGATGAGGATCTGCTCCTAGAAAACTGGATAGTTGGTTGATATGATGATCTTCAGTTAATTAATTATTGCCACCTCATCTCTGACGTACAATCTCAATAATATTACAAGGCAACTTATGTTATAGATGCATCGAGATTGAAAAACAATTTCAACTCTTCTTGAAAAATGAAAAAATGTTCCCCTGTTGTGTATTTTTCCCTGCACCCTTGTGTGTATGTTTAGTGCTAGGCTTAGTTGTTGTTTTAACGGGGTGTGACTGTTCCACGTATGGTCCTTTGCCCATTGCCAGATGCTTGTTATCAACATGGCATGCACTCTGCCACTCTGCCAGACAAACTTCATTTTCGTTATTGGCTGCTTTAGGAGGAATGATATATATAATTTTTCTTCAAACCAGACCTGGGATTACTGTCATCATCTGCAGAATAATTAGTTGTATTTTTAGTTTGAAAACGAGCTTGCCCAGACTGAATGCCTTTCATATATTTGCCAGACATTGTTGATTTACTTGCAAATATAGCCTTGGACTTATCTGTTCTATTCCCTCTCTCGCTGAGTTGCACGCTTTTGGAGATTATCAATAGGGTACTCAGATCCAAGTTTGTGCTCATCAATGCATTTAATAACCGCCCGCAATGCAGAAATCTCTTTTGCAATCACTTCATTCTGTGAAGTTCCATTTTTACCTTGTGAAGCTTTTTTTTTTTGAATCCTTTAAATATGCTTTCAAGAGAGGCACTGGCGGAAATTTATCTACCAGTCCAAATGTATGGGCAAATTTAACAGCCACAATTTGCTTTCCACTGTTGACCAATATTTCCACAATCCATGACATATTTGCTGCGAGTCCTGGTTTGATTTAGTAATTCTCCCACTCCTGATCTTCCCGAAGAACTGACTGACCGTGACAACAATGGTATAGTTTGAACGGATACAACAGGAACAGTAAGTCTTGGGCCTGCCGGTATCGATGGAGCGCTTGATAGCCTCGATATGCCTGCAACTTCATTAGAACCACCTGATAACAAATATATCTATCATCCTTTTGAAAACGGAGGAATGCCGAATATAACAAGGATTCATGGACAATGATCTGTGGAGGATGTATATCTTTCTGTTCACATTATTCGAAAATCCGAGCAAAGTTTTCTTTCTTTTTGGGAAATCTAGAGATTCGGATATCGCCCTCAATATATCCTCCAGTCCTTCTTCCTGCTAAGACATTCATGATAGTTGTCTTTCTAGCACCACTGACGCCCATCAATGTTGTAAGAACCCAGGTCTGAATGACCCTGTAACATTTTGGAGTAATTGAAGTCTCTCTTCAGTCACTCCTTGCTTCCTCATTTCAAGGGGTGTATCAACAAAGTAATTTACATCTTCGATAAATGTGGCTAGTGTTTAAAATGGAAGACCATTCCTCGTTTTGGAGGAACCCTATTGCAACCTCCAAACCCAACTCATTATTCCCTTCTAGACTAGTTGATAGCTTACGCATTCCTTTGATTTGCATTTCAAACACCTGTCATAGGGTTTATGGGCCGTTGGTTCAACACCTGTCGCTATGTTTATATATTTTTTAATGTCCTGTGAGCGATATCCCACATCCACGCGCTAGACTGAGCTTTAAGGGATTAAATTAATCAACAGTCATACGTTGTAGCAATGAAATGAGCCCGAGGCTTGGGCTTGGGGTTTGGTGTTTGTGTTGTGCTGGCGCTGCTTGTCTGTTGTTGGTGCATGAAATGGCCCATATCCCTTGGTGTCGAGCATAGGAGGATGGCCCTAGGCCAATAATATTTTTTGGCAAAAAATATTAGTCAATTTTTTATAAAACTCTGCATAGAAGCAAAGGCTGAGGGGCCAAATTGTTCTTTTTTTTTAGGAAAATTCACCAAACATAGATAATAAACCCAACTGAGGCATAATAAACCCAATCTTTACATTTGACCCACAAGAGAAAAAATATTTTTGCCTTTCAAACCAAATGCACCAAAACTTTGCTCTGAAGTTCGCGCGCAAACATCCATCTTATGCTTGGTCATTGTCGGGCATTTTCTGCCGCCTTCGCCATGCGTCATGAGCAAATACATCCGCTTGAAATAGACAAATATTATTCAAAAAACTGATACCCTATTATATAGGGTCCTAACATAGGCTCCACCTGGGGAAAATAGCTCCGAAGGAGGTGTTTAGAATCCATGAACTCTGAATTTCGCCGACCAGCTGCTCATTGGGCTGCCCCCAAACTGTAAACTGAAAATAAAGCCATGACAAGACAAAAAAGAAAAGATGCTCATTTTGATGAGCTTATTGGCATCCTACCTACCCTAATCTAATAGTTACTGCTTCAATCAGGTAATGAAAAAATGCCAATGAAGCCAACTTAGCAATTGATCCCATGATTGGGCTTTCTCATCATGTTTGACAAAAATCAAGGCTGAAATATGTACTGGCAGCTGATGATAGCTCGGGTTCTTGCAGAAAAAACATGTTGGAACAATTATACTGAAAAAGAGCTCCATATAATTTGCAACCGGGTCAAAAAATAAATGATCTATTTGTTGATTCTCCGGATATTCATCAATCAGAAAATCGAAAGATGATACTATATCTTTTGGTTTTGGAGACGTGAGTTTCTCATAAAATTGCTTTGGATGTTGGAAACTGTAAGACTGAATCTGAGTATTCAAAAGCTCAATATCCTTTTCAAGTTTTTCAGCCAACAGCTCAAGAACACACATTTTACTTTTATGAGGATAATTTTTCAATTTCCAACGATGAAACAAGGCTGTTAACGGAACTTCAACAATTGGAAAATCTGCTAACTCATCTCTGAAATCTTTTATAGCTTCACAATGCATAGGATCTTCCACATACCTTGTCATCTTGAAGTATCACCAAGGCTTTGAAATCTGGATTCTTCAGCAGTAGAGTCACTTGTGAACTTTGAAGACCGGGATCTTGAACAATGGAGTCGCCAAGTGAATGGTACAGCCTTCTTGTGTTTGGCTTCTGTTCACCATCAGAAGTCAAATCTGAACTTGAATTGCAGCTCTAGAGAAAGTCCCCAGTGGAGTCGCCAAAAATGTTAGCACTCTGTAATTTTCCTAAGGCTGCTGAGGCAATCACAGAGGTAACCTCAAACCGCTTCGAGTCTTGGATCTAGCCCTCCAAGACTCAGAGAGGGATCTCTCTTTAAGATTTAACTTTGTTTGCAATAGGACTCATGTTAGGCTAGCTATAAAAGCAAGGAAAATATAGAGTTATTGATTTTGAGATGGTTAGTTAGGGACAGCAAAGAGAGCCATTGGGCAAATGGAGTCTGCGATTAAAAGTGATTCACATTTCAGATCTGGACAAGACTGTTACACAGGGAAAGGTAGCAGAAACATTGGATCGATTTAAGTTTAAATGGCGTGGATGAGAAGAGAAATAGGTGAGGAAAAACCAGGCACAGGAGCAGTCAAGAATTCCTGCACTAAGCTTTAGAAGATAAACATAAAGATCCCCACAAGCTGAGAGGCAGAGTATTGGATAATAAATTCTGCCCCTATTACTTTCCTTCTGGTGATTGGAACAGAAAACAAATTGTGAAGAAAATAGAAAACACATTAACAAAGAAGAAAAACATCACCAATATCTCTACACAAGAATCATGAGAACAGCATGCTCATTTCTGATCATTCATTAAAAAATACAGAGAAATATACTCTGGCCATACACAGTCCATGCTCCAGCAAAGAAATTTTATTCATGTCAGGTTTAAAAACCCCTCACACAGGTCGAACCAGCAAGAAAAATTGCTTCACTGCCAGGACCCTCTCATACTCAGTCCCAGTCGAACCCCCATTCTGTCTTTTACAAGCCTATAAATACAAAATCCCCTCAGTTTTGAGAAAATTCGATCTCTAACTCTGCTTGCTAAGAATAGACAAACAGTTACAACAAAATATTGACACCTGTACAGCAAACCCAACAGTAAATTAAAGTAAAAAAACTAAAACTGGAAACTGTTGGTAAGTCGACTCAAATTGGCTGAGATGGTTGTGATGCCTATCCCTCGAATCTGGGAAACAATGGCCATTTGTCCCTTTGGTTGCCTTGGATTCTAGAGATGCTATTCTTCTAGCTGGATTTCTTCCCATAATTTCTCAACTGTAATTTGAATGCCCTGCAGGAGGATGCCACTTGTGCTCTGCTGATATCCAAAATGTTGAACAAATTCGCCCCCTGATGAGGATCTGCTCCTAGAAAACTGGATAGTTGGTTGATATGATGATCTTCAGTTAATTAATTATTGCCACCTCGTCTCTGAAGTACAATCTCAATAATATAACAAGGCAACTTATGTTATAGATGCATCGATATTGAAAAACAATTTCAACTCTTCTTGAAAAATGAAAAAATGTTCCCCTGTTGTGTATTTTTCCCTACACCCTTGTGTGTATGTTTAGTGCTAGGCTTAGTTGTTGTTTTAACGGGGTGTGATTGTTCCATGTATGGTCCTTTTCCTGTTGTCAGATATTTGTTATCAACATGGCATGCACTCTGCCACTCTGCCAGACAAACTTCATTTTCGTTATTGGCTGCTTTAGGAGGAATGATATATATAATTTTTCTTCAAACTAGACCTGGGATTACTGTCATCATCTGCAGAATCATTAGTTNTCTTAGTAATCCAACATATACCATTAACAACAAATGAAGATTAACCTCTACAGTTTTTAGACGGTAAATAACCCTGAAAACAATGATAAAAGATAGGTGACATTTGGCACTTTTGATGAGGTCATTGGACCTTTTGGGGCATTGATTTATTCTTAGAGATCCTACTTAAGATTTAATAATAGTTTCGAAGAAATTGAATTGTAGAGACTTTTTGGAGGACCCTTTAAGGATGATATGTTGAAGGCTTTGGGTGTTAAAGAATAGCCAAAAGGGAAGAGATAATCCATACTCAAGGATCTAGTTATTGTCTCTTAAGTAATACACTTGCAATTGACTAAGAAAAACAATGATGCCACCCAAGGCTCACTAACTAAATATGTAATTCATATTGAAAGTAGAAACCTACAACTCATAATAAGCGTTGTGCTTAAAAAACCAATCATAGGAAAAGTTAGAGAAAATTTTCTACAAGGACACATATTAGTGGTTGAATTATCTTTGTATAATCAAGTCATTATTATGCACTATAAACTCACTTCCCTCCTGTAACATACCCCAACCACCAACAGGTCGGGGGATGCCACTACTCAAACACTTAACTTAGTTTTGAGAACAGGTTGTAACGCACCCAGTATTTAACCGAGCTATGTCACATAATTTTTTTCCTCTTTTATATACATATATACACACATAGACAAATATACATATTGACTGCATACAATTAAACATATACATAAAATGCTCTAGCGGAAGCTTCTTATATAAATCATAAACAAATAGTTGCATTTTGTAAATATACCTGAATTAACAGCAAACATAGACATGCAGCGTGTACAGGGTATACCCTTAAACATACGGATAGTTATGCTCACACAAACCATAAAATCCATAAAATAACACATAAATGATAATGCAGCATATAAACTCATCACATAATCGGTACTTATCTTAGTGAGAATGTCACCAACTGTGTGCAGACCATCCACGAACCTCCTAGCCTTAGACTACACTGTTCATCACTCTCAATAGTGAGTCACCCCCAAGTTGGGACTAGACTCTAATCGGGAAAGGGATTACTAACCAGACTATAGGTTCACAGTCAACTGGAAAGACTCCCTCTCAAGTGTTCACTCAACCACAGCCTACAGCCTCTCCTTCCCTACATGCCTGTCCCACCCAAGGAAGTGTTCCCCTTCTCTGCTCAACAGTCCTTCGGCTGCCCCACTTCCCTTCCAAAGCTTCAGAAACAGGCCGGACCGGAAGTTTCAGAGTGTTGTAGTTGCAGTTTAGCACCTTCAAGAATCGATCCTCAGCAATTCTCCCACTCAGAGAATTTCTCATGGGCCTGACAACCCGCCTCTTCAATTCTTCTCCCAAGCTGACAGAAACACCAACAGGAATGGATATCACTATGTTCTGGGTATGGTGGTAAGAAGATACAAGGTAGCTCAAGGATTCACGGAATGTATTACAAAAACTGGTTCTCGGGTTGCTGGAAAAATGGTAAGGTTTTCCCCCTTCTACAATGGCCCATTTTCTTTTCAAAGGAACTAAGTCTCGGCAATAAGTATGCATGTCTCCAACTTGACACTTGTCATGTTGGAATCTGCTCTCATACACGTGTCCCCTACTTTAGGACTTAGGATAAATTAATTATCCATACTTTATGTTTTTAAGAAATATTAATATAATATTCCTTTTCGGCTTTAAGCTCTCTAGCTTAGCCCTGTTCTTAACTTTATGCCCTCCCTTTCCGATTTGGTTGGAATCTAGTCCCCCTTCTATTTTATCATGGTCGGTCTACGCGCATCGATGTATTTTATATTAATCATGAAACATATACAAAATAGGTGCACTAGCCTTTAACATCTAATTGCTCTGGCCTAATTCCAAAACATAAGCATTTTGGCTTATAATACTGGCTCACCAGCCTATTACGCATATCATATACATAAAGGTTCGCTGACCTTAATATTGCGCGTACTTTAGTTGTTGCGCGTTGTATCCTTTGTCCTTAAGGTTGCACGTGCTTTAGTTACTGTGCGTGGTATCCAGAATGTGCACATTACATCACTTTACTGCGTAGTATATGTATGCACCATGCCATGAAAGGTGTATTACAAAAATGATGTCTAAACAGCTCACTAGTTTAATATACTTGGATTATATTTACATTTGGGATCGGCCGAGGGACATTACAATCCCCTCCCCTTATTTATGCACTGTCCTGAGTGCATCATGTACTGATATACAACAAAATTTTCAAAAATTTTCAAAAAGATGCGGGTATTCTGCCCGCATTGCATCCTCATGCTCCCAAGTAGCATCTTCAGGTTCGTAGCAGGTCCATTGGACCTTTACAATCCCTATGGCTCGCTTCTGGAGTTGCTTGATTTTCTTATCCAAAATGCGCACCGGGTGCACTTGGAAAGCGCCTTCTTGCTCCACCTGAATAACATTCCAATCACTAACATGATTAGCATCCATTATGTATTTCTTTAGCATGATACATGGAATACATTATGAACAGACATAGATGCAGGCAATGCAATCATATAAACAACTGGACCAATCTTCTCTAGGATTTCAAATGGTCCACAAAATCTAGCTGCCAACTTGGCGCAGCTTCCCATCTTCAAGGAACTCCTGTTAGCTTTCACTTTCAGTAAAACATGGTCACCCACTTTGAATTCTCTGTGGATTCTATTTTTATCTGCATAACTTTTCTGTCTGGCTTGGGAAGCTTTCAAATTCTACGTAATTTTTAACATTTGGTCCTCCATCTCCTTGAGCAACTCTGGTCCGACTACTGTTCTATCAGCTGGGTTATCCTAGCTTACTGGAGTATTGCACCTTTTTCCGTAAAGTGATTCAAATGGACTCATCTTCAACGATGCCTGATACCCATTGTTGTAAGCGAATTCTACTAAATGTAGATAATCTTCCCATTTTGATGGTTTATCCATCACATACATTCTCAACATATCCTCTATCACTCTATTCACCCTCTTTGTCTGCCCACCATTTTCAAGATGGTAAGTTGTACTAAAGTTTAGATTCGTTCCGAATCCTTTGAACAATCCTTTCCAGAAATTCGAGGTGAATTTTGGGTCTCTGTCAGACACAATCGTTTTGGGAATTCTGTGCAATCGTGCTACTTCCTTCATGAAAATATCAGCAACATTTGTTGCCTTGTGAGTAGTTTTTAGTGGAATAAAATGGGCAGCTTTTGTAAGCCTGTCCACCACTACCATAATTGAATCATGTAGCTTGCCTGTTCTAGTCAAACCTGTAATAAAATCCATGGTCACTACTTCCCACTTCCATTCAGGAATGGGCAAAGGTTGCAGTAATCTTGTTGGGTGCCTATGCTTTGTTTTAACTTTCTGGCATTCCATACACTTAGAAATGTATTCTGCAATTTCTCTCTTCATACCTGGCCAAAAGTATTGGCTCTTGACCGCTGCTACGATTTTCTGATATACAGGGTGCCCTGCATAAGGAACATTATGCATCTCATGCAAAATTATACATTTCAAGTCCTGGACATTTGGTACAAAAATTATGCTCTTGTGCAGCAGTATTACATCTACTCCCAACTTATAACTATCCATCTTCTGTGGTGTCTTACCTTGTTGTAATTTTGCTATCAATTCTTTGTACTGCAGGTCTGTATTTGCAGCCTCCAGAATTTTTCTTTTAACATCCGTCTCATACATGTTGATGGTTGTAGCATGAATCTCATGCACCCTCCTGCTGAGTGCATCAGCCACTTTATTTTCTTTCCCTTTGATATGCTTTATATCAAAGTCATATTCGCTTAGAAATTCTAACCATCTGCTTTGTCTAGCATTTAGATTTGGCTGATCAAATAAATATTTCAAACCATTTTGGTTTGTTCTTAGCTCAAACCTTTTTCCCATGAGGTAGTGTCTCCATTTCCTCGGGGCATGCACTATGGCTGCCAATTGCTCCTTCAACTTCCTTGATTCATAACATATCACAAATCCGTTTTGATTGAGCACTCCACCAAGTCCTTCATTACATGCATCTATGCATACAATGAAATCTTCATTTGGGTCTGCAATTCTTAGTATTGGAGCCTTGTCAATAACTGTTTCAAATGTTGGAAACTCCTTTCACAGTCCGACGTCCACTGAAACTTCATACCTTTTCTTTGCAAGGAAGTGATTGGGTGTGCTATCTTTGAGAATCCTCCAATGAATCTCATGTAGTAGCCCGCAAGGCCCATGAATGATCGGACCTCTGTCACATTCTTTGGTGATGACCATTCCCTAATGACTTCAATCTTCTCAAGGTCCATTGTTATCCCATCTTTTGAGATGATATGTCCCAAATAATGAATTTGTTTCTGATAAAATGAGCACTTGCTCAATTTGGCATACAATTGATGTTCCCTTAATACTTGCAACACCATCCTCAAATGATGTTCATGTTCCTCCTCTGTCTTAGAGTATATAAGAATGTCATCCAAAAAGACAATGACGAACTTGTCTAAATAATCTCGGAAAACATCATTCATTAAGCACATGAAAACAGCTGGTGCATTTGACAACCCAAATGGCACCACTGTGAACTCATAATGACCATACCTTGCCCTGAAGGCGGTCTTGTTGATATCTTCCTCTTTAATTCTTACCTGATGGTATCCTAATCTGAGATCTATCTTTGAAAAGATCTTTGCATCCTTTAATTGATCAAAAAGATCATTGATCCTTGGCAGAGGATACTTGTTCTTTACAGCCACTTTATTCAATTGTCTGAAGTCAATGCACAACCTTAACGTTCCATCTTTATTTTTCACAAATAAGACTGGGGCACCCCAAGGTGACACACTTGGGCATATATACCCCTTCTTCAGAAGTTCTTGAAGCTGCATTTGCAACTCTTTCAATTTTGGTGTACTCATTCTGTAAGGAGTCTTTGACATGGGAGTTGCTCTTGGTGTCAGATTTATAGAAAAATCAAGGTCTCTCTTTGGGGGTAGTCTGGTACTTCCTTGAATACATCTTCAAACTCTTTCAGGACTGCATAATCCTCCAAATTTGGCACCTTGTCTTTAGGTGTCTCTTCCATATGAGCTGCAAATATTTGACATCCTCTTCTATAACATTTCTTCAGCTGCAATGCTGAAATTTCTCTAGCGGTTACTACCTTGGGGATTCCTTGCACTTTCCTTTGGTTCCCTTCTTCATCCAAGCAAGTGAATGCTTTGCTATGAAAATCCAATAGAGCATGATGTGGGTCCAACCAATCAATCCCAATTAAACAGTCATAGGAACCTAAAGGTAAGATATTCAAATCTGCCTTGGTGTTCAGTCCGTTCATGTCCATGAGACATGACTTAACCATCTCATTAACCTTTCTTTTGGCTCCTGTATCCAATTGTACCAACCAAGATTTCCCAAGCTTTCTTCTTGGAAATTGCAAACTTTTTACCATCTTAGGATCTATATAACTATGACTAGATCCCGAATCAATTAAAATAGCAATGGTTTGGTTGTTAATCATACCTTCCACTTCAATAATGTGTGACTGATATTCTGCTTGCTTGTTATCTAGGGCTGCATAGATCCTTGGCACATTTCTACCCATGTCCTCCACTGTTTCATCTTGTTGTACATTATAAACAGTCCTTCCTTTCTCACCTTTGTGAGGACAATCACTGAATCTATGATCTCCTTTACAACCCCAACATTGAATAGGTGGTTGCATTGGCCTTTGGCCTTCTACCTCTATCATTTTGGGATCTTTAGGAGTTTTTGGTCCTTGTGGGCTATTTCTGAAGAACTATGGTTTAAATCCTTTCTTCCTTTGATCCACCTTGAACCTCTTTTTATCTTCCCAAGCTTTTTGGAAAGCTGGTTTTTGTAACATAAACTCACTTCCCTCCTGTAACATACCCCGACCACCAACAGGTCGTTGGATGCCACTACTCAGACACTTAACTTAGTTCTGAGAACAGGTTGTAATGCACCCAGTATTTAACCAAGCTATGTCACATAATTTTTTTCCTCTTTTATATACGTATATACACACATAGACAAATATACATATTGACTGCATACAATTAAACATATACATAAAATACTCTAGCGGAAGCTTCTTATATAAAGCATAAACAAATAGTTGCATTCTGTAAATATACCTGAATTAACAGTAAACACAGACATGCATCGTGTACAGGGTATACCCTTAAACATATGGACAGCATGCTCACACAAACCATAAAATCCATAAAATAACACATAAATGACAATGCATCATATAAACTCATCACATAATCAGTACTTATCTTAGTGAGAATGTCACCAACTGTGTGTAGACCGTCCACGAACCTCCCTTCTACACACTTGAGTGTCAATTTTTTGTTCTTACAACAAGTGCACATGCCTAGGTGCTATGATTTCCTTTGTTCCTTACTACAAACTTGATTCACGTTCCTTGATTGGTGTTCCCTTCAATGTTATCACCACCTTTTATTTTCCACCTTATGTTACACTTTATAAAGTTTAAGTTATTGTGAATTATTTTCATTGACATCTCACAATATTGTCATTTCAATCACCTCTACAAGATGTAGGTTCTTGTGGCTAGACTTCTTTACTATCCTACAACCTTCATGTCTAATATGTTATTATATATAAGCCTATATGATGGGTTGTGACTGTAACGTTTGAAGTAGTGGATTTCCCTCTATGGGTTTCATTCTTTGTCTACATCATATAATACCCTTTGTGAGATGTGAACAAAATGTAGTCGACCTACCACCTTAAAGGACTTCATATCTTGCATCTTGGGGTTAGAAACCTTGCTTGTGTAAAAAATTAACAATTAGATTGTCTTAGTGAATCAAGAGCCTAATTTTGGACTCATCATCATTGCGGCAAGACAAGTAATCTTTCAAACAAATGTTGAAAGAAAAATAAGGTCAAAAGGTAAACAATTCACAAGATGAGCTCTTGGAAATGGAATTTACAATCTAAGAATTTTCATAAGTCTTATTGTTGATTTCAAACATAGGTAAATACATGGGAATTTTGATTATTGAACTTTTTTATTAAGATTTTTGGCTCATTTTGAGATAAACCACATCGTTAGAATTTCAAGAAAATGAGTAGATTGGAGGCAGAATTTTGCCTCATCGAAAAATAGACTCACCATAAAGGTTGAGTTTGTCCACTTATTAAGGCAATCCTCAAATAAAATCTATACAATAAAATATAGGAAGTTATAGACCAACATTATAAAAATCATTGTTTGTGTTAGATATCATCAACCTTGCACATGGTCGTCCACCTTAGAGATCATCCACCATGCTCCATCTATCACATCCATCTTTGTCCCTACACCCTTCTTCACATTCAATGACAACATGAGAAATGGACTAGGTGATGAGGTGGTAGCCTAGGCTAGCTAATATGTGGCATTCCTCACATCCAATTATGATGTGACACATGGACCAAGTGATGAGGTGGAAACCATGTCAAAATAACAAGTGGCATTCTTCACATCCAATGAAAACATGACATGTGGACCAAGTGGTAACCAGAGCTAACTAATCCACCCATCTTCGCCCCTTAATCCTTCTTCACATCTAATGACAACTTGACATAGGGACTAGATGATGAG
>SNQJ01S0061495.1:51414-83863 GCA_010110895.2 Picea sitchensis | reverse complement strand
ATAATGGCCTAAAGCCGACATAATTAAAATAACATTACTAATCTAAATTACAACTAATGGCCTAAAGTCGACATAAATAAAATAACATTACTAATCTAATATGCCCCAATTAAGGGGTAATGAGCCAACATTAGGGCTTAACACAAAATTTGGCCACTAGTACATGGATGAGTGCGATACCTACATCAAGGTTTTCAGAGCCATCACAGCACCACATCTGTTACCTATGTATGTCCCTGATCGACTAGTAGTAGGGGAAATCTGTTATCAGACCATCCTGCAAGGTTACAATGCTACTCTAGTAAAATATAAGAAGCGAGAATTCATATCTTATGGATTTCAGATAGGTTTCTACATGGTAAAAGACACCATACAAGCCAAGCAAGAAGGGTTAAGCCAATTCAAGTTTTGATTCTAGACTGGCCATTTTCACAAGCACGACCCAAAGGATCTGGTCCTGAAGCATGCATCACAAGTATCGTCATGCTGACCATAAGCCCATGATAGGTTTGAAGATGATATCTTCACTGAAACTTCTTAAAACTAGGATGAGGTAATGGCGAGGGTGGATGACCCTAAGGAAAACGGGTTCAACTCCATGAGTTGGGATGAGCAAGCGATAGTCCTGGAACAATCGACTCAAGAGGCTCTCAGGGCCAGAGGAGAAAAGATAGCATCTGAAGCAGCCGAAGCCCCCTTGATATCCCAAGTGCAAGGAAAAGATATCCATTTGGTATAGGATGTGCTGGAAAGGGGACTTCTCATGTTGGAACGGACACAATAGGTGTTTGATCAGTTACAAGCTGACCCAGACCTATCAGAAACAACAAGATCACCTGTCGATAACCCAAAGAGAATCCAGGTGGGTACAGGTGGTCCTGAATTTATAGATGTTGATGAAACTGTTGGGTCTGATGACCTTGAATTCACAACGTCGTCAACTGGGTCATCGGTAGGTGTGGCGACTTAGCCAGAAATGGTCTGGGTATTAGTGGAAACAAGCATGCCAAATCCCTTGAGCGATTTGGTAAATATAAATGATGATGGTGATGAGAGACCAAAGGTATCTCTCGGGACCCCTGTGCGTGTCCAAGAAGAAAAGGGACCTGAGAAGACTTGTTCTCATGTTCTCGGGTTTCAAACCTAGGAGGTCCCATAGAAAGAAAAGGAAACCGAGAGTGGCCTCGACACGACATAAAGAGGCTCAATGCGTTGGAGACCCGAGCAAACAGTCTGAAGGAAAATTCAGAACCAGACAAGCCAAAGAAATGATCCCCGCAAAAGTAAATCGACATTTCAATGGTCGATGAACAAGTAAGTATTGAGTCTATTCCCGACGCCTCTATTTCACTCGATACTCAGATCCCTGGCAAGCGACAGACAAAGGTCAGGCCTTTGGAGCACAACAAGGAAGTTCAAGAACCCAATCTTGAATAAATATACACCATCGAAATTCTAGAAAACACACTCACATGGGGTGATCAACATATTCCCAAACCTATGGATGAGGTAGCCGATATATATGCAATCGCCTATGATTGAAAGAGGAATTCTATTGTCCAACGAACCACCAAGAAAAGGAGGATTACATTGGATCACTCCATCCTTACCACTACAAAGGATTATTTGATAAACACAGAAAATGCCAGAACATCTGAACTTATCAGTGTAGGGAGAGTGTTGGCCCTTGACCAAGATTTGGGAGATTCTTGGTCATGTTAACCCATTTTGGGACTTCGATAGCCTGTCGAAGGAGGAGCGCAAGATGAATCGGAGATCATGAGATATCATCCCTTTTTTGGGTCATTTTTGGGATAATGTAACGGGATTGGGATGTCGTCCCATGGGTTTTACCCATGTTTAGGCCTATTTTGTAATATATAAATAGATGCCTATGCTAGATAGAAAAGGCGGGGAGAAGAAGAGAAGTGCATCTATGTGAAGTAGGAAGAGGTCGGTGTGCTAAGTGCTAGTGTGGATTGTATGGCTTTGTGCCTACTGTGAGATACTTACAGAACTAAGTGCAAGTGGTTGTAACAGATTGTGGAAGGCTTTGTACTGTAACGCAAGGAAGAAGGATATAGCGAGCTACGTAGATCTTCTGTCTTATGCAGAGTAGGGTTTTGAGGATATGTGATGGTAATAGATTGACTGAAGACAAGAAAGAAGAAGAGTTGGTGGACGTAGCCCCAGGGTGGGGGTGAACCACATAAATCCTATGTTATGCTGCTTTGTGATTTGTATTTATGTGATTTACATGTTATTTGCTAAGTGCTTGGATGTATTTAGATAGATATACTCATGCTCTGTGCTTATGATATGCAAGAATGTTAGATCTGATCTATAGGACTATGCATAGTGCTTAATCTTCTCGATCTGATCTATTTACCTATGCTAAGTTCTTAAATACATTAGATTAGAGTGAATGCTGCGAAGCTCTGTTATATCAGCAAAGTGGATATTGGTTGCATATTGGGGAATTGACGGTGCTACATTCTTTATTAAGTAGTACACTCATGTATCTGTGTCCTAGCTAAGGTTGCAGACACCTGAGTCTTACATCCACCCCTTCCTCTACCTTAGGTGAGACTTCATCTACTTTGCAGGTGTTGTCGAACGGGTCGGTAGTTAGGGATTTGTTGGTTCATTGTTATAGCGTTGAACCCTGGGTCTGCTCCTGTGCCAACAAATGGTTATGTTGTCGAGACCTGAAACTGTGATTGCTGGGAACTGAGAAATAAGAAGTTTTGTGCAAAGATTCAACCTCGGATTTTGAAATCTCTATGCGTAGATATGTGCCCTAGTGCATAGTGTCCTACTCGATTTATAAAGATTTTTGCTAAAGAAGGAATCCCTATCTGAAGAAGGAGGTCGGATCTAAAGGAAAGAAGCAAGATATGAAAGCTTTGTGCTCTAAGAATGGTAAAAGTGAGAATTTATGATTAAAAGAGGTAAGATTTGCAAGATCTGTACTTTAATAAAGATAAGAATAGTGAAAATTTTTAGATCTAGAAGCTTTGTGCTCTGTAGAAGTAACATAAGTGGAAATTTTTGTTTCTAAAGTATTGATCTAGGTATGATTGATAGGTTATGTCATAGCTTGAAAACTAGGGTATTAATAGATGAAAGACTACCTGATATGAATAGATCTGATAATAATAGTGAAAGATATGTTATACCTATGCATAGAAAGAATGTTTGGACTAACGAATGGATGCAGGATCCTAGAAAGAATTTGTTGCAGGTTAGCTACCATGATCCTAGTGCGCATTACAGAAGAGGTTGGGGATCATTTAAAATAAAGAGGGGATTAACCTCTGTTATAGTTGCAGAAGACCGGGACATCTGGCTAAGGAATGCCCTGGTGGAAGACCTAGTTTCCTCTACTGTAAATGTCTAGACCATGAAGTGTTGGATTTCCCTAGAATGATTGCTAAGATTGAAAGTATGAACATAAGACAAGAAAACCCTAAGGAAGATCTATAAAGTAAGGCTATAGTAGAACCCCAGAAAGAATCAAAGAAGGTATTGCTACAGATGAAAGAAACCTTGAATGACCACCGACATTTTAGATTATCAGAGATATTTAAAGAAAAGGAATGCATCGAAGAAAGAATAGGAGACTTCGACATTGACTGTGTTCTAGATGAGGAAACACATGTGAACATCATGACATAGAGAACTTAGAAAGATATAGGGAGGCCTTCTATGATTCCTTCATTAGGAGGAATAGGGATATTCAAAGGAAAAATGGTAAACTTGTGTGGGAGGCTCGCTCAGATACCTATGAATGCAAATGGAACTTCGACAGAAGAGGATTTTGAGATTATTCAATTTATTGATGATAGTGCCCCATTTAAAATGTTACTAGGGAAACCTTGGATTGACAGAGATCAAGCCAGATGAAAGAAAGAAGAAGAAGTCTTGAAGCAGAAGAAACAAGAGTTAAAATATTTCATGACCATAAGGATCACACACTTGATTGAAGAACAGGAGAGAAGATTGAAGCTATTTAATGCTAGAAACACAGATTTTGAAGCTACAAGAATATTAGAGGATCCATAGAATATTGAAGTACCTATTCCAGACAAAGAAGAAGTATTATCCTGAAACCCTAGGGAAGAATATCAACAACGCGAAGTGACTAAGACCATAGAAGATAAGAATCAGAATGGAAAATGAATTAACGAGATGAAGCTCACTGGAAAGAAGGCTAGAAAGCAAAGTAATAAGAGAGCTAAGTTGCAGAAGGTTCCAGAGGGAACTTCGCAGACAAAAAATTTGCAGAATTGGAGCTTCGTCGGGATATTATAACAACGACACATGGCACTTTTCCATGGAAAAGCAATATAACCGTTGGGGATATTATAACCGTTCGATCTATGCTCTAAATGTGAAGAAATGCAATAAAGGTTCATCATCAGACCATTGGACCGTGCCATAACAAACCGAACAAGAGTTAATGGAGGCTCATACCCATTGCAAGTGAACCATTGTCAAGTTCCCTATTTATTCCACCACACCACGCACCAATAACACTTTTTCCAATTGAGAATTCGAGCCTGCAGACTAAGCCAAGTTTATACAGTGATTATCGCACTTTTTCTTTCTATCTCAGTATTGTGCCTAAGTTGTTCCGCGAACCCGTGATTGTTAACCTCGAGTGCGTATGTTGGAAGAATTGAGCACTGTAGAGAAAGTTGCTAAAGAAGTTTTGATCGACCTAATGACTAAAAGAGTCATGTCGGAGAGAGGATTATCCACAGGTGTACAAGCATGACACACGTGAGGACTGCCTGCCTCTCTGTCAACTACTTGAGCCAGACCATCCCGACCAGTCGATGAAAAGTGAACTAAGCACAGAGACAATCTCGCAAATGCTAAGTTGATTCTGAGCATATTTCCCATTCATCTACCACCTCTGATCGACGCAATCAATCAAGACAGTGTGTCCAGATAATTTTAGTATGCTTTGGTCACTACGTACCTCCCAAAGGGGATACGCGCAGTTCGTGCAGACTAAGAAAATATTGCAGCATTGAAGTTTAGTGACTTCAACCTTGGCAATAGGAAGGTATACAACATGCTCGCCCCACATAAATACCTGACCAGAACAAAGGGAATGAATTTGAAGATAGTTCCCCAGTCATGGACTATGAACCTCGCATAGTCCACTTTGCTCAATGTCATGAAGATTCCTCACTTCAGAAGGAACCAAGAAGTGAATGCATGCATCAAGATACTGTTGTCTTGTTACCATGGTGGATACTTATGGTTAAACTGTCGTATCACAGTGGATCCAATGTTGATCAATCGGATCATCGGGCTTAGCATGCAAGGCCCTGACCCACAGGATTTCTATCTTGGAAAAGCCATGGATCATACTCTCACACAAAGGATCAAGGACACTTATGGAGATGTCGAGAAGGGGATGCAAGGCTACAAGGTAGATTCTATCTAGAGCGGCACAATGCACCTTTCCTGTCAGTTGATCGCAGGAAATTTAGTCTGCAAGAACCGACCAACCCAAGTGACTGGATTTGCAGTTGACCTCATAGGAAAGTGCGTAGAGGGCCTACAAATGAATTGGGAAAAGTACCTTGTGAAGTAGTTGGAACTGGACTACAAGGAAGTGCAAGATCAAGGATATGAATTCCACTTCAACTGGCTTCTAATCCTGATCGCTTTCATCGCATGGGAGATGCCAGAAGGTGTGACCTTCCCAGACATTAAGACCTTTGAACCTCTGGCCACAAAGTTCAATACACTATGGTACTCCAGTGACATGAACAAGCAATGACAGTCAAATGATGTGTTCCACACATATTAAAACCAGTTGAAGACAACCATCCAGTCTGAGCCTCGTATAACCCTGAACACTCTCCATCATTTCAGGCCTTTAATGAAGTTCATCGTCGACCGCCATTTCATTTATATCACAGTGCGAGCTGATGAACACAAGGAACAGCTGCAGTCATACTACAAGATGACGGAGGAGGACTTGGAGGAGATCACCAAGGACTGGTCGGTGGACCTCCTCATTCTAGTAGAACCTATGGAGATGTCTGATATTGACAGTCCTGAAGAAGCGCATGATACACCTAGACCCAACAAGACAAAGAAAAATAAAGAAGCCCAATATGTAAGTAGTATCTCAGTAAAGATTGCTTCCATCTCACCTGCGTAAGGAGGTGATGGCGGAGAGATAGATGGCACAAAAGTTGAGAAAAAGAAAGGTGAAGTTCCACTTCCCAGAGACAAGGAGGACCCCTCGAAGAAAAGGAAGGTTTCCCCTCTGAAACCTTCTTCTAGGAAGAAATCGAAAGCATCTATGACCAAAATGCAGACCACCCTCACCTCATATGACTTTGACTTCATCGTCGCAACACTGCATGATGATTCTCTTGAGATAACAGAGAAGAAAGAATCTTAGTAGGAAGAGATATACAGTCAAATAAAGGTTGAACTCCAAGGGATGCAGCATGCACTACAAACTAGTCACGCAGTTTCCACTGCGCCTCTGCCATTAGGAACACCAGAATTGGGAGATGAGCCAGCTCAACTCCACCGGATCATTGATAGATTTGAATCTCTCCTTCGATGAGCATAGGAGGAAACAACACAAACCACCCAGGATTTAACACAAGCATAGGGAGACCTTTTAGAGCAGCGCAATACTACAAAACAAGAGAATCTTTCTCTCCAGGTAAAGTTTGATGAATAAAAATCCTAGCTGCATAAATAAAAGGAACAGTTGCTCACAGAGCAACTCAAAGTAAAGGAAACAGTCAACAAAGCACTTCGCTCTATGACAGTCGATGAAGTAAAGGTCGAAGAGAGAGTTCCACAGTAGGTGGCACAACTTGAATAAGTAATTTAGCAACTACAACAACGCATAGAATATTTGGAGCTACGTGTAGTACCCGAGACCCCACAAGATGTAAGAGATCAAAGGGAAGCAACTACCTAGAGCACAGTTGACAGACTAAAAACTCTTTCCCTAGAGTGCAAGCAGCTGAGTAATCACAGTGCCCAAACGTATGAGAAGCTCGCTGAGAACCCAAAGTTACAGGAACTAGAGTCACAGCTCTAGGAAGCGAAGCAGCATGCATACATACTATAGGTGCAGCTAAAAGCCCTGTCAGTTGTAGACAGAATGAATAGATCTCAAGAGAAACGCACAACCCAACAACAGATCCATACGATCCAGAGAAAAGTTATGGAAGTAACTGAATGACTCCAACCTGTGTATGCCAATTTTTTACAGAGGTTGAAAGTTGAGGAGCAGAGCTAGAACAGATCATTAACGTAGTAGAACAACATCTAGAAGGGCTAGTAAATGATGCAGTGATCCAGGAGTTCACCGAGCAAGAGGCCACAACAAAGCAGCGATTTGAAGCAGATCGAGCCAAACTCAAGGCATTCGAAGAAGAACTGATCAAACCAGAGTGACTCGGGACGAGTCACAAGTGAGTGTTGGGGGCCTGTTGACCCTTGACCAAGATTTGGGATATTCTTGGTCATGTTAACCCATTTTGGGACTTCGATAGCCTGTCGAAGGAGGAGTGCAATATGAAGCGGAGATCACGGGATCTCGACTCCTTTTTGGGTCCTTTTTGGGATAATGTAACATGATTGGGATTTTAGCACATGGGTTTTACCCATGTTTAGGCCTATTTTGTAATATATAAATAGATGCCTAGGCTAGATAGAAAAGGGGGGGAGAAGAAGAGAAGTGCATCTATGTGATATAGGAAGAGGTCAGTGTGCTAAGTGCTAGAGGCTAATTGCTAGTGTGGATTGTAAGGTCTTTGTGCCTACTGTGAGATACTTGCAGAGCTAAGTTCAAGTGGTTGTAATATATCATGGAAGGATTTGTGTTGTAATGTAAGGAAGAATAATCTAGCGAGTTGCACAGACCTTCTGTCCTATACAGAGTAGGGTTTTGGGGCTATGTGTTTGTAACCAATTGATTGAAGACAAGAAAGAAGAAGAGTTGGTGGACATAGCCCCAAGGTGGGGGTGAACCACCTAAATACTATGTTATGTTGCTTTGTGCTTTTTCTTTATGTGATTTACATGTTATTTGCTAAGTGCTTGGATGTATTTAGATAGATATACTCATTCTTTGTGCTTATGATATGCAAGAATGTTAGATCAGATCTATAGGACTATGCTTAGTGCTTGATCTGCTTGATCTGATCTATTTACCTATGCTAAGTGCTTAAATACATTAGATTAGTGTGAATTTTGTGAAGCTCTGTTATATCAGCGACGTGGATATTGATTGCATATTGGGGAATTGACGGTGCTACGTGCTTTATTTACCACCCTTTCATCTACCTTAGGTGAGACTTCATCTACTTCACAGGTGTTACTAAAAGGGTCGATAGATAGGGATTTATTGGTGTGTTTTTATAGCATTGAACCTTGGGTCTGCCCCTGTGCCAACAGAGAGAAATCTTGGACACCACACTAGACAGAGAAAAAAAGGATGAAAAGGAATTGGTCGTCGCCCTGAAAGAACAAGAACATTTGCACCATTTGGCTAAGTATTATCAGGACACCACGCAGGTCGTAGTATATTTAAGGAGCGAGTTCCAGGAGGCCTATATCAAGTTCACAAATGAGCGGCACTTATTTACTGCAAGAATAGTTGAACTCCAGGAGGATACTCTCATAGCACTCGCAACGTGCAAGGATATGGAGCGATGGTACGAGAAAGCCCAGCAAGCCACAGAAAGAATCGACTATATTGGTGTAGTCCAGCAGGTCTGAGATAAATAAGAACATGACATCCGAGTCTTGAGGAAAAATAGTCTTGAATGCATAAAATAATCAGTCGCGTATTGGGCCAAAATGTCTCGGGAACCACACCGAGAAATTCAAGGGAAATGGGCCAAGTGAAAGAGACACTGGGTTAAGATCAATCAAGTGATGAAAGATGTCGGACTACTTGAGTTTAGCACACCCGAAAATTTATTTTACCTACGTGACATAGTCGAAACTCATGCCAAACAAGATTCTTCATGGGCCAAAAGACTAGCAAAGGTGACCGACATAGCGCCAGGATAGGTGCAACAATTTCTGGAACATTTGATCAGTGCTAAGGTTGTGCTTCAGCAGTTAAGTGCTAGTCTGGTCAAGTATCAGGCACATGCGGTGGAGATCAAAGAAATTTATGCACTCCCGATGGAGCAACATAGATTTCCATACGCCCAAACCTCTGAGGAGTTGTTCATTAGTTGGTCGGAGTATGAGAAAAGTCACCCTTTTAAGTGATATCTTGAGTTGTCTGTTAAAAAAATGTTAGAAGAGAATGCCACGTGGTGATTTTTTTTTACTTATCTACACTTGGTCGTTATTTTCAGTTGAATTTTATGTTATAAATAAGAACTTTGACCAATTAGTGAAGGGTCGATGGTTGCTGCAAGAAACTCTTTTTTTGGTTTGTTAAGAACTATTTCCGAGCTAGCTTTAATTGAGAAGTCCTTATGGACAAGAGACAAGTTATATTTTCATCAACTTCATGTGTGATTGGACATGGAGAAGAACTATTTCCTATCTTGTTTCATGAATGGATGTTGTAATGAGTAAGAGCTATTGAATCTATTGTTAAGTTATCTGATGCAATATTTTACCATTCTTTTCTTTATCATGAAGATGAATTGTTGTGTTATTATGTGATGGATGATTAGAGTAGGTGAATTATTTTTCTTGCCATTATCTTATTGCATATGTGTTTTCTTTCTGATAATTAGTATCTTAGACAGTAATTGGATCGTCACACAGTTAACGTATTAGTACTAGGCATGTTGTATAGAATTGTTGTCTGCATGCTCGAGTAGCGGGTTATCCCAAGCTCAGCCTCTTCTCTAGTATTTAGAATATTTTCCCGTTTTTGTTACCAACTTGGTTTATATTGGATTACAATCTTATATCGGTCCCACCTAAAATAAAATACAAAAAGAGAAAGTCCAAACTGAAGGAGACGCCTTCAAAAGAAAACGTAAAGCCCATTGATTAATTGGTCGGATCGCAAGATCTAGAGAACCATTCCACCATTAACCACTGCAGAGGCTAATTGGGCCTCGGTTTCAGTTTTGGTTCCTACTATTGAATTAAAGGGATTTAGGACCCGTCAATAGAATTGGAGCTAGAAGGAGGGCTTGAAGAATGAATGGTTGAGTATATATTTCATATAATATTTTAGACAACCTGTAGATTCAAAACAACCCATATGCATGGCTAGTCATTCCCAAGACAACCCACACACACTGAGTACTCTTGAAAAGAGTGACTCACCTAAGATTGAGGAAGAACAACTGTTCCCTGATATACCTTATGTTCTTCCTCATGAGGAATTAAATCAATTTAGAAGAATCACAAGAGCGTACACCCGACAGATCGGTGTGTTTTCTTTAGCTCCGATACTTCCTCGAAGACAAAAAATAAGTAGAATAGTGGTCAACACTCCCGACGAGGTTTTTGTACACACAGTAGAAGACCTAATAAATTTTGCAATCACTAAAATCGAACATCCTCTTAATCTGATCCTCGTAGCACCAGCCATTGATGTCTCTGAGCCAGATGATTTTTCGGAAGAAGAGGAATTTAAATCAGAATCTGAAGATATGGAAGATAACAATGACCATGATAAAGAAGGGGGAAACCCACCTCAAAACAATAAACCTTGGTTGGTCAGAGATTCTTTGGCCATCCCAGGGAGAGTTCATAATCTTCCCCAACACCCGGACAAGTTACTATAAATTCCAACCTTGTACAATGTCTACTGTAAACATATATTCATAAAAGAACAGAAAAGATACAATGGCAAATACAAACATTACATAGAGATTTTTCCCTTGGAAACCCAAACCGAGAAAACCAACATATATTATATTCATTCATTGTGTTACATTGTTTACAATACAATATACATATAGCAGCCAACGGAATCCAAAACCCTAACCCAATGACCTGGATTAGTCCAAAACCCTAATTCCTTAACCGAAAATAGAAAACCATCGGCAAAAACCATGTGCCAAAAAAACCACCTAAATACATGACACGTTTCCTGAGGTAGGTGTCACGTTTCCCGATGAAGAAAAAAAAATTAGCGCCCCCCCCTCTAACCCCCTTGCGTGCTCGGTGCATACGTTCAAACGCTACTACTCGTGCAAAGAATATAACACACACCCAATAGTTACTTCATAAATTCGACCCCGAGACTTCAGGATTTCTTGAAGACCATATCAAGAAATTCATACTAGCGATCAGACTTATGAATGTCCAAAATGAAGACGTAGTATGTAGGCTTTTTCCCTATATGTTTGAGAATTCATCTTCCACGTGGTATTTTAATATGCTGATAGGATCTATAACTAGCTGGACGAAGTTCCAGAAAGATTTTCTAGATAAATTTTCAGAGGAGACTACTACGGGAACTCTGATGGATGATTTGTTCGTCGCCACCATGAGTTCGAAGGAAAGGGTCAAAGATTTCAATCAAATATTCATGACTATCTTAAACAATTTTTCAGCCATAAGATAAACCAACTCAAGAGTTGCAAATCGAAGTTTATGCTAATTTTCTCCTAGCTTCTATTTCCATGTTTGTGAATGTGGTTTCCAAATGAACCTTGGATGAGAATTTTGAAGAAGCCAAAATGATAGAATTCCATATGAAAGGGTTTAAATAAGGCCGGGTCTCTTTAGTTAAGAAATAAGTTCAACCTCCTCCCAGGAGAGGACTCCTTTTGACTAGACCGCCAGGGAAACAAGTAGAATAGACTCCTGACAAGGGTAATGGAGACAAAGAAGATCTACAATGCATGGTTAAGAAATTATCAAACGAGATCATAAACATGAAAATAAGTGCAGGAGAGGGAAACCAAGTACAAAGGCCCTATAATCCTTTCTTTAAAAGGAACCCACCCTTCAAATCATTTGAACCTCCCCCAGCAAACTTAAATATCGATCTACGAAACATGGCATCTGATTCTTTATGTACCTACCATCAAGAAAACCACTCTGAAAGAGACTGCCCTCAATGGGTGCATGCCATGAATTTGATGGCTAACCAGTTTTTAGATGAGGTTTCGCTAACTAAACAACCTATAAGTTTAGTTATGAATGTTTTCGATCAGGAAGAGATTGAACCACCAGAAGAGACAGCCATGTTGATATTGGATCTTGACCTAATTATTCCTTCCGATGACTTATTTCAGGTTCAAGAACCACCCACAAAAGTCTTGGTTGTGCAAATGAGAAGTAAGGGTCCACCTATCTCAAAATATCCTACTACTACCAAAAACCCAGGAGGGAAAGAGACTCACGATCACTTGAAAGCACCTTTTTCTCCCCGTAAGAACCCTATAAGCATCCAACCCGAGAGTCGCCCAAACTTGATTACAATGTAGTTGAATATTTGAATGAGTTAAAGGCTAATATATCAATTATGGAAATTTATAGGATCCCCCAGCAAAAGGACTTCCTATTACAAGATTTGAAATCAGTAGAAAATCCCACGACAAGCACTGACCTAGGAAGAAATCTAACTTCCATAGATCTAGTAAATAAACCAACAGTGAATACCTACTCTGAAGTAATAAGGGAAAACCCTTTGTCGATTAGTCGATTAGGGAGCATCTTTCAATGTTATGCCTCTATCTATCTATAAAAAAATAAACTCAGTCCCTCTCAAGAGTGATAAACATGTAATACAACTAGACAAAACCCGGGTCAAGGTCATGTGGGAACTCAAAGATGTAATAATCAGGATAACGATGCATCCTAATTTTGTGTAAGTGATTGACATCATTGTAGTAGATATCCCTTAAGTTTATGGATTGTTATTAAGCCGATATTGGTCTGAGAAGTTAAATGGATACTTTAGTACAGACTGGGCACACTTTTGGCTACCACTGAAGGGATACAATAATATGATCACAGTCGATAGGGAGAGATATATGAAACATACGGTCACTGATCTAGAAACCCTAAATGAACCCTCATCAACAGATTTCCCTCTACTAGGAAATTATTCCTGTGATTCCTATTTCGGGAACTTCTCCCCTATTCCATATGATGTCCCTCTCACTCAGAACTCTGAAATGATTTTTCAAGATAAATCACCAATACTGACAGAGGAAACCCTCTTTTGTCAAGTACCTATGCTAGAAATCACCGGACAAAAGATAGGAGGGAAAGAAAGTAATAAGAAGGAAGAAATGGTTAACTTTCGCCCACAATGTTGGACCCTATATTTTTATGGATCTAAATCACAAGAAGGGTCAGGAGCAGGGTGTATCCTCATTAATCTGAAAGGAAAATGACATTTTCTGTCTTGTAGACTAGAATTCGAATGCACAAATAATATTGTCGAATATGAGGCTCTGGTACAAGGATTAAAGAAATTTGTAGACTTAAATGTCAAGAATTAAAGGTTTTTGAGGATTCTGAAATCATTGTTCGGCAGATAAGGAATACTATACATTGCAACTCCCTGCACCTAAATAATTATCAACAGGAAGTGCATAGGTTAATATATCATTTTGAAGCTTTCAATATTACAACGATCCTTAGAGCAAAGAATATCCTTTTTTATTCCCTAGCCACAGTTTCTTCAAGGTTCTCACCTTTAGAAGATTATGAAGCCTCTCGGTTCACTGTGGAGCTACTCTACAACCATCGGTGCCTAACAACATTTATAATTGGAAATTATTTGAAGGAGATGAATAGATAATAAAATTTTTGACTAACCAAGATAATTTCAAAGACCTAGCTATTGACGATGAAGTATTCCAGGAACAATCACCAGAAACTGATCCTTGGACAGGTCAACCAACTGACAAATTGAAGGCTCACACAATCCCAAAGGGGATAGCTAACTTAGAAAATATTTTTGATCTGAAAGAACGGTTTAAGGGGCCCAAAAATGCGAAGATCGGTAGTTCATGTCCCATGCATGAAACTATAAATCTTGGAACCCCAAAAAACCTAAAGAATGTGAATCTCAGCATGACTGTATCTAAGGAGGAAAGGAAGGCTTATCTCAAACTGTTCAGACAATATCAAGATGTCTTTTCATGGTCTTATCAAGATTTGAAAACTTATGATACCCGCATCGTTCAACACATTATCTCATTAAAACCTGAAGTGAAACCATTCCAACAAAATCTTTGAAAGTATCACCCATAACTGGAACCTCTCATTTATCAGGAAGTGAAGAAACTTATGGATTCCAAAATCATCTTCTAGGTTAAGCATTTCACGTGGGTAGCAAATCTGGTTCCTGTGAGTAAAAATTCTGGAGAAATCCTCTTATGCATAGATTTTAGGAACCTCAATAGAGCTTCATAAAAGGACAATTGCCCAGTCTCGTCAATGGAGCAACTCCTGCAAATTGTGTCTGGCTTGGATATTTTCTTTCTACTGGATGGTTTCTCAGGGTACAACCAAGTCCTAGTTTCAGAGGAAGATCGTTTGAAAACTACCTTCTGAACCAAGTGGGGAACCTTCGCTTCTAAACACATTCCTTTTGGGTTAATAAATGTAGGGGAAACCTTCCAAAGGGCCATGAACATAGAATTTCGGGGACTAATCAACAAATGTGTGGTAGTGTATCTAGAAGATGTAACTGTCTATTCAAAGAATAGAGAAGAGCACATCCAACACTTAACTCAAATTTTCGAAATGTGTAGGAAATACGGTATATCCTTAAATCCTAAGAAAACTATTTTTGGTGTCGAGGAAGGTAAGTTGCTAGGCCACATCATATCTCAAGCAGGCATTCACATAGACCCAGAAAGGATTAAGGCCATATCTCAACTCCCATTGCCTCATCATAAGAAATCTATGGAGTCTTTTTACGGACAAATTAATTTCATGAGGAAATTCACTCCCGATTTCACAAAAACTATCAAACCCTTACAAAAGATGATTTGTAAAGTTGTCAAATTCAAGTGGGATGATGAATGAAAGGATGCTTTTAGAAACATCAAAACTTCTATATCTCAAGCCCCTGTGTTACGAAGTCCTGATTTCAATAGAGATTTCTTCATCTATAATTTCTCCTCCGACCAATCATTAGTTGTGGTACTAGATCAGAAGGATGATGACAACAATGAGGCCTTGTTGTCATTCATGAGCACTAACCTCCAAGGAGCCAAACTAAATTATCCTTCCATAGATAAATAGGCTTATGTAGTTTATAAAGAAGTAAAACACTTTAGGTCTTACATCCTCAAGAACCACACCAAAGTAATCGTGCCTCACCGTACGGTTTGATCCCTATTCACTCAGCGGGAGATGGGGGAAAGAAGAGGGAATTGCATGGTATTAGTTTAAGAATTTGATCTAGATATGAAACCTACTATTACACATGATTTTGGTCACTTTGGTGATGTATTCAGGCTCCCAACAAGGACTGTTTTCTTGAGAAAAGTGGTTCCTGTCTTCTTCCAAAAAACATATTTTTAAGATGAGTTTGTAGGCTGCCTATGGTCTAGGGTGTGAGAATCCCTCATTATCCCAGGTAGCGATATAAAGGTATGTTACTTATTACTTCCCATTAGTAGATTCAATTATTACAACTTAGGGAAAGACTCATGTCCTGTCCTATTTTTTTCTAGATCTAGGTGGATCTAGGGAGATCTTTTAGTGTTCGCACCTACCAATTTGTTTGATAACAAAATTGGCGACTCCACTGGGGATCGAACCCAGAATATCTCAAGCTGATTTCGAGCTAGATACCCTGCCCTTGCATGTGTATCGAACTTTCGATTGTTCCCCCAGGAAATATTGTTGGTGGTGGTAACCTTAGTAGCCTATCTTCTTAGGGTCTTACACGAGGTGAATGTGAAGGGGCAAGTCTTCACAGTACCTAGAATCGACATTGGCCAAACTCACTCGAGCTCCTTGGAGAGTATACCCACGATTATGTGTGGGAGCTTGCACCAAGGTGTAAGTTCGTTAAGCAGGTCATCAACATAACTTTTCCACCCTACCCCAGCCCCTTATTGTCTCGTCATTGTGACGTTGGATTTCATCACCAACTAGTGACTTCAGAATTAGAAGGTCTTATTTTCTTGGTTTTCTTCCTAAATTTTTACTAGCGCGTGTTGTTTGTTTACCCAAGTTGACCATATAATTTCCCCTATAAGTTTCTAACTCGATCAAAATTGACCCTCCACGCCGGTCATGTAGAATGCAAGGCTTAGCCCCAGAAAATCTGGAAGGTTCTCAACCCTTGCCTACCAACTCACCGGAGGGCTCTCCTCAACAGAGTGAAGTCCAAGACATTGCCACTCCACAAGTGGAAATAACTAACTCTCTAGAATGGTTCTAAATTACCAATTATCGAGAGGACTTTTGACTTCATCCCGACTCTGAGAGACGCATTGTGCGAGTGAATTCTTCCGTAGACTTAGTTGTTCAGTATTCTGGATCACCGACTGGACCTTTCCTAGGACCTGAGGGTCAAGATCCTTTTTGGACTACTAGAATTTTTAGATGGGATCTCTTTGGCTCAGGGGAAATCATTGATATCACTGTCTCACCTGAGCTACTCAAAACATCTGATCCAGAAATAGTACCTTTTACTACTACTTATTATTTTCCTAGTACAGAAGATCCGCGAGCTGACCACATCTTGACTCTCCCTTTATAAATGGTCCATTACACAGATACTATGATTCCTCACACTGGGATTACTGTTGCTAACCAAGCCCCCATTGGCACACCACTTTCACCTAGAGTCACCCCGACACTTCCACCCAGATACCATGCATTGAATGCCTTTATTCCCACTCCTACGCAAATCTCATCTGGGACTCCTGGCAGTTCCACTCCTTCTGGGCACCATCCTCCCAGTTTCATTCTGACACTTCATCTGCCCCCTTTCAGAGGACCTCTTCCATCCTCTATCAAAGGCACTAATCCTAGTGGCACCATTCCATCATTCACACCAAACTACCAGATTCCTGTTGGTGGACAATTTCACCAAGGAGGCCCAACTCAACCCCCCCTTGCAGGACAAATTTCAATTGGGACACAACCCTCGATTGGAGGGAAACTCCCACCAACCCCACCCTATGGACAAAACATACCTCCATCCTTGGCCTAGTATTGGAATCATCTTATACAACATAATCCTCACCAGACTGGGGGGCAACAACCTCAGACTAGCTCCGTCATACCCCCTAGTACAGGCCAAACCTATCTAGGTACGTCTAATCCTATTTGGGGCTTGAATGCTCAACCCCACACCCCCGTTCAAGGGTACAACCCTATGAGTTACTTTCCTCCACACCAACAACTGAATCTACTTGGATCCTCACATTATATGCACACTGCTTATGGTCCCACTGGTTTGTTGACGGGACTCCCTCCCCAAAGTCACCAGTACCCGCATGTGAATAGATAGTTACCTTTCTTAGCCACCCTAGACCTCCCAGATCTGTCGAGGATTTTAAATGATCCGATCCGTCACTCTCCCCAATGGCCCACCATACCGGCCAAACTACCATCCAACATCATTAAATTCGATGGAAATATGGGAGAGGACCCGAACAATCATGTAATGACTTTTCACCTTTGTTTCTCATCCAACTCCTTGATGGATGACTCTATTCGTTTACGCCTTTTTCAGTGAACCCTCACAGGTTCCGCCACGAAGTGGTATATAGAATTACCATGAGGTTTCTTCGTCGACTTCAGCACCCTCGCTATGGATTTCCTCACCCACTACCAGTTACCGATCCACTATGAAACAGGGACCGATATTTTGAGTTCTTTCAAACAAACCAAAGCCACTCATATCTCCAATCACATTCATGAGTGGTGACGGAGACGACGTCTCATCAAACTCGAACTTCCCGATTAGTTGCTAGAAGAGTGGTTCACGAAATCATTTGTGAATGACATCGGTCGTGACATCGCCATGGGTGGAGTTTTCATGGAAGAACAGGGCATTATTCTTGCTCAATACCTTGACCTCGTTTACTCACAAACAGGTACTCTTTACGACTTACTCCCTAATGCATCTTGTCCTTCTACTTCCTCCACTTCAACTACTCCTACTGCTTCTCATGCAGTTGACTGTGTGATTGGAATTTTCCATTCCCAACTACATTCCGTCCAAACCTCTAGCAACAACCCCAAACCCATTTCTTCTAATGTTCAAAATGATTCTTCTCCTACCCCTCCCACTAGCAAGACTTCTGAGGTAAATGTTGTTCAATCTATCCTCGCGTGTAAAAACAAATCCAGAAAGGGAAAGGGTAATAATAAGGAGGACAAATATAATTCGCAAGCAGAAAAAACCAAAACACCACCTGTTGACGATAGGGATAAGCGCAAACCCCGATACCCTTGTCTTATCTGTGGTGATGATCACTACACTAAGGATTGTCCACAACGAGCCGAGGTTACTAATTTCCTTCAAGGGACCATGAAACCACCCACTCCGGCCATATTATCACAACCCTTCCCCTCTCAACAACAGGCCCAATTGGTCATTCTTGACCAACCTACCCCCTCCAATACATCCTATGTCTTATTGTGCATAGGTGATTCAAAGTAGAATGACATCACACTTACCACTCGAGCCAAAGATTATTCTTCCTCCAAAGAGAAGGTTGATGCGATACCTCCTTTGTTGGTCCAACCATCTCCCACGACTCCACCTACCAATGGTCCTCTTCATCTCGAATGACCAAGCCTCAACATAGTTCTTCGCCCTCCTCCAAAGGGCGTCGTTCAAAAATCGGCTTTCAATCCTCATGCTCGTGCTTCCCAGAACTATAGTATTGTTGAATATCTGGCCCAGGCACCATTCGCGATGTCAGCCCTCGAAGTCCTTCAAAGTTGTCTTATACAACGGAAGGCACTGTTGAAAGATATCAGTGGAATCAACCCTACGGATATGAATTTAATAATTTTTGACTTGGAAGATCACATTCCAAGGTTACCCCCTCAACTCGCATTCCAAATACAAGTTATTGTCTTCGACAAAAAAATTTGTAGAACAGTTATCGACGAGGGTGCCTCGACGTGTGTCATGTCTATTACCTGTTGGAACGCCATCGGCTCTCCTCCTTTAACTGAATCTCACAACACACTCAAAGCTTTTAATGGCTCTGGTTTTAAGCCTTACGGTTTCCTCCCTTCATTGTCGATTACGTTAGAAGGAAAAATGGTCCAAGTTGAAGTGGAGGTCTTTGACGCTCCTCTCGATTACAACCTTCTACTTGGTCGTAGCTGGATTGATTCCATGTGCGCAGTTGTGTTGACTCTTTTCCATGTTATGCGTTTCCCACATCAAGGAAAGGTAATTACCGTTGACCAATTAGCCTTCTTTAACTTGGATTCACGTACCGACAACATACCGTTCATTTCCAACCCCCCCTGGATACGAGAACATCAGTGTGGGTCTTCTTAAAGACTCCTCATTAATGGGTACCTTCCCCATCCCACCACACGATGTTCCACATCCATCTTTCACCTCGATCAACATGATATCCACCTCTATTCACGAAACCCCTGCGTCTCATGACCCATGGATGGTACCCAACCCCGGTGATCATCTTCGTTACGGTGACGAAATGCCTTTAAGTCTAGTCGAATCCGCCTATCAAGCCATTCAATCGACAACCCCTTATACCCCCTCTCTTGGTGATTTATCTCCAGATCCTTTCCGCATCATTTTTCCCACGGATGAGATGATTATGTTTGTTATGGAAGACAACCCCTGGGACAATGGACATCATCGTTCCATCGTCTTCTTGGAACAACACACCATCGAGAGCTACCAACGGATCTTGACCCCATCGACCATTGTCATCATTTCTACCATTCCCAAGTATACACACGATGTGTTTTCTGAAGGGAACTTAAGTAATATCTCAGCCACCATCCCCCTCGACATATCCATAAAACCTGGAATTGTCGAAAATGTGCATATCGGAGCTTCGTACTCCCCTGACGAAATTGTCACCTACAAGTCACTTTTCAAAGAATTTCATGACGTCTTCTCCTGGAGCTATGAAGAAATGTCGGGTATTGACCCCGACATTGTGATACATGCGATTAAGACATACCCAGATGCTAAACCCGTCTGGCAACGACTTCGTCCGATCCACCCACGTAAAGTGGCCGCTATCAAGCTTGAAGTCAAGAAACTTCTCAAAGCCGACTTTATTTACCCGGTGGCTCTCACTGACTGGGTTTCCCATCTTTTCCCGATTGACAAGAAACAAGGCACAATCCGCATGTGCGTTGATTATAGGGATATTAACAAAGCATGTCCTAAAGACAACTTTCCTACCCCCTTCGTCGACCATATCATCGACGATTTTGCAGGCAGTGAAATCTTCTCTCTAATGGATGGTTTCTCTAGATATAATCAAATCAATATCGTTCCCATGGACCAACACAAAACCGCTTTTATTTGTCCTTGGGGCACTTTTTACTATCGAAAACTTCCTTTCAGTCTAAAAAACGTTGGCGCAACTTTTCAGCACGCTCTGTCTTATGCCTTCCATGATATCAAGCACATCATGCAACCCTATCTAGACGACTTACCCATTCATTCCATGCACCATGTAGATCATCCAATACACCTCCGAGCCATTTTCCTTCGATGTTGGTTTTACCATATACGCTTGAATCCTTACAAATGCGTCTTCTATGTAGAATCTGACCAACTTCTAGGCTTTTTTGTTTCACGTCAAGGGATCTGGGTAGATCCTTTGAAGGTCGAGGTGATTTTCAATCTCCCTCCTCCTTCCTCACTTCGCCAGTTACAAAGTTTTCAAGGGAAGGCAAACTTTCTTCATCATTTCATCCCGAACTATGTCGAGCTAACTCTTGGATTTATGTGACTACTCAAGAAAGGGTTTGAGTTCATATGGGATACCACTGCCAACAAATCTTTTGAAGCTTTGAAACTATCTCTGACACGTACCCCACTTCTCTTCCCACCTGATTACAGTCGCGATTATTTCCTCTACCTTGCAGCCTTGGACTACACAATCGCTATGGTTCTCATCCAGGAGTATGATTCTCATGATGAAAATGTCATATATTACTTGATTTGAAGTCTTATGCCTATCGAAACCAAGTATTTACATGTTGAAAAACTAGCCTTGGTAGCCGTCCAAGCAGTTCAACGTTTCCGACACTATATCCTCTCTCGCAAGACTATGGTAATTTCTAACTACAACCCTATGCAACACATTATTACTTGTCAACTACTAGGGGGAAAATAATCCAAATGGATCGTGATACTCCAGGAGTTTGACCTAGAATTAGAATGCGCTAAGTCCAAGAAATCCTTAGTTTTTTCCGAGTTGATATGCGACTTTCCCTACTCTTAGAGGGAAAATGTAGCAGTCGATTCATTACCTGATGAATCCCTTTTCCTGATTAGTTTCGATGATCTTTGGTATGGAGATATCATCATATATCTCCAAACCCAGACTTTTCAGCCCCATTTGTCTAGTACTGACCGCCGTCGAATACGCTACCAAGCCCGTCGGTATATCATCCTCGGTGATACTCTTTATTGTCGTGGGATTGACTCCATTTTTCAATGTTGCCTCATGTTTGAAGAAGCCGAGAAAGCCCTATATGACTTCCATTCTAGATCCTACGGTGGTCATATGTATGGGTATGCTACTACCCATAAGATCTTGCGAGTAGGATATTTTTGGCCTTCCTTATTTAACGATTGTATAATTGTCGTCCCAAAATGCCATGCTTGCCAGACCTACAACCATAAAATATGGTCACATCCTACTCCTATTCACCCTGTGGTCTCCGTTGGTCCTTTTGTGAAATGGGGTATCGATTTCATGACATGTCACCCTCACTCGGTCGGGGGGCATGGATACATTATTGTAGCCATAGATTATTTTACAAAATGGGCCGAGGCGATGCCGACATTTGACAACACCGAAAAGACCACAACATTATTCATATTCAATCACATCATAGCTCGTTTTGGTGTTCCTTAGGCTATCGTCGTTGACCACGGTATCCACTTTAGAAACCTCATGATGTCCGAACTCACTGAAAAGTTTGGTCTTCGCCATGAAAACTCAACACCCTATTACCCACAAGCCAATGGCCAAGTCGAAGCAATTAACAAAGTCCTCATTACCATGCTTCGACAAATGATAGGGATTCACAAAATGAGTTGGCACATGATGTTGTTTTCAGCATTGTGGGCTTACGGGACATCCGTTAAGTCTGCTACTGGGTTTACACCATTCTGGTTAGTCTATGGTCTAGAAGCCATCCTGTCGATTGAATGTGAGATACCCTCCCTAAAAATAGTCGTCGAACTCCTCCCAAACACTTTTGCCTAAGAATAACGTATGTTGTATCTCATGCGATTAGATGAAACTCGTCGCGATTCCACCCTAGTCATAGAAGCCCAGAAGAAACGTGTCAAAGACCAATACGACAAACATGTCAAGCCTCGCGTTTTCTCCAAAGGTGATCTAGTTCTCCTTTACAAACAAGATCAGGATATGCTAGGAGCAGGAAAATTCGAAGCTATGTGGTGAGGTCCTTATATCGTTAGACAAGTTTTGGAGAAAGGATCTTACGAGTTAGTGGACTATGACAGTATCCCTTTGAGTGAACCCAAAAATGGGTTGTACTTAAAGAAGTACTATGCCTAAGGTCACCTATGCATGAGTACATGTATTTTATTATATCATACTTCTTGTGTGTTACTGTAGTATGTTTTTTTGTTATCTGGTCTCTACCCTTGACCGCTTATGTTACGTTGTGTTTGGTTTCCAGATGTCGGAGTCTTTTCTACCCCACATTGGCTTCGCTGATAGCACTAGCCGTAGTACTTAGAACCTTGCTTCTGTTGCTTGGGAAATTTACGCCCCTACAAATGAACTTATCACTCTACGAGGTGTGTGTCTCCCGTGCGACCAACAATATTGCAGAGTATAGCGTTGTCATCAACTTATTGATTGATTCTATTTTGGTTGGTATCCTCCACTTGGTTGTATGAATTGATTCACAGCAAGTAGTACTACAGCTAAGTAATGTCTATGCTATTCGAAGTCCTACTTTATTATGGGTATATTTACGAATTCGCCTCTTGGAACGTTATTTTGATTATATTGAGTATCAGCACATTCGTAGATGTCTAAATACATTGACTGATGCATTAGCTAACTATGTATTAGAAATACATTTGGGCCATTTATAAACCAATCACATCACATGTATCACACAACACAAGATAAGCCGGTAGAAGTCGTATATATGTATATAATGATCAAAAGTTTTTACAAAAAGTTTCTGTCCAAGGATCAAAATCTCAAAATGTGAAGCTCATAGCTTCTACAAAATAGCGTCATGGGTGACGCTCATGATAACACACAACTGCCCGGGCCACCCTACGAAGCAGTCAACTAATAGACTCTGACACGCCCATAGTGTGGCACTGATAATGCCTAGGGATCTCCCCAATAGCCATATCTGGGATGTCAGCAGTCAACCCCTCCAAGTTCTGCTCCACTACCTCATAGTCTTCGGCATCCCATCGTGCCACTGGAGCCACCTCTCCTCATCGCTGAATAGGAGACATTCATGGATGTCGATATGGCCCCACATCTGTTTCATCAAAAAGATATTTTTTGATTAGTTCTTGGACAAACATAAAAACATTTTATGTGATAAAAATTACAAAAACATTTAAAAGAACAAAATGTGTACTTCTTACCTAGGTCACCCCACTGAGCATCCTCAGGTAGGGACAAATCTATATCCCCTCGAAATTCCAAACCAACATATGCGTAGTCATCAATCATCAACATCTGTGGCCACAACCAGTCGAAAAATGAATCATTGTACTTGATGATGGGCCCAGCTACGTGTCGGGCCATGAGGTTGCACCACCTCAGCATCCTCAGATCCTGTGGGGCTGGTAAACCCCAATCAACCTATAATCTTAGCAATGGGACCCTCTCGAAGAAGAAGGACACCAAAAGTGATCCATACCCAAACTACTTCAAGTTTCCCCTCCTGCACTTCATCAATTGCCTCTTCATACTACGGAGAACTGCATCTGACCAGTTGAAGACTCGTGGCTCTGTGCACTTTATGGCGTATTGGAAGTAGCTCTGGAGAGCCATGTGCAGGGTTGCGCTCCTGGCCATGCATGCTATAGTGAAAAAATGGTTCGCAAGGTCAAGTTTTGGACCCCCCAAATAGCAACCTTGCCCTTGCTTCTTTCTGCCTTAGGAACACAGTATTGGCGACAATACTCACTCATAGGGAGTCTGCCACCTCAGACACCAGTCAAGCTAGTGTGGTACCCATGTCATGATAACCCTGTTAAAAAGTAGATATCCTTGATATCTAGGGTCAATGTGTGGAATCCCACGTGAAACAACCGTTGGTCCACATCCCACATATGAACGAGGTACTCCAATAACCTGAGTTTGGCACTCATGCCCAAAATCCTGAAGAATTTAAAGAGCCCATAGTCTCGGAGGGCAGAAACAGTACCGGGTTCATTCCTGGCAATGGCATCCTCCTCCTCATGTTCTCTTTCTCTCCACTCCAACACCGTGATGGTCAAATGCCTGCACAAGAACCATAAGAGAAGGGTCAGCAACTTTTTTCAAACCTTGGCATAATTTTTATTGAGAAAAAATCAAATTGAAATTTCATTTTTCGGCCCCCGCAGGTGCCCCTTTAGCACAATGTGAGATTCTCGCAGGTGCCCTTAGGGCCGCATGCAAGAATCCTAGATTCTTGCAGGTCCTGCATGTCTAGCCTGCAAGAATGCTCGGGCACAAGTTATGGCCCTAAAATGGATCTAAAACCCTGAAAATTGTCAATGAAAACTAAAAATAAACCATGGAAAAGGTAGAAGATCAAGAGCTTACCTCGTTGGCAGAGACGGTTCACCAAATGGTCGCTTGTGCCTCCCACGATCATGCAATGAAATTTGGGGAAAATGAGGTGTATTGGGCAAAGTTTTTGGCAAAATCACAATGAAAATGGTAAAAGCCCTTTTTACCCATATTTATTCACTTTTTACCATTTTTTGTTGATTTTGATATTGTTTTGTCTATAAAACCTAATGCCTAATATCCCTATGAGTGTGACTTTTTGCAGGTATAGAAACTTTGAAGTCCACCCGAAGGAGTATGGATGCTTTTTTCTTTTTGTCGCATGTACGACTGCTTTTTATGGTTTTTATAAAAACCTCGAGATCAATCTTCGTTTGTTCTCGCACTCAAAAATACATGAGAACATAACCGAGTATACTTTTCTCGTCTTTTCGTACTCATCATGGTAACACGAAAATGAAGAACGCAAAGGAGTATTCTTTAATCTCTTTTCACACTCCATTAAAATGAAAAGATGGTCGAGCGACCTTGTTCTGTTCACGCTCGTAAAAGTATCTGAACAAAATGTTCGATGGACAATAGTTTATCACTTTTTCAATCATGTCAACTATTTTACGAAAAAGGAACTGAGAGAGTTCTCTTTAAGTGTTTTTGAGACTCTCAAAACATGAAAAACCCCCTAGTTTTCTATCTTTGGACTCATTAAACAACAATCGAAAGACCTGTAATGGGACCAAGCCACTCCTTCCTAGGGTTCGTTAAACATACTTCGAGGGACTCGTTTGAAGGATGAGCCTACATCAACAACCATATGTTTTCCTCCTCAAGCTTGTGTAAAAATAAATAGGTACTCGCCAGAAATGGTGGGGGAAATTTTGGGAAAGGGATGTGTTTTCGTATTCTTATTAATGGCAGTAAGCGTCACTCTTGAACATGACACCCCCTATTCATCATTTGAAGCCAGTTTGGGAAATCCATTTGTCTCTTATTCGACTTGCTACAAGGTCATGTCCTGGGTCGTCTCTGAGTCAGTGTTTCCAAGTCCTTGGTCGTGTCATTCATATGTTCAATAGAAGTTCATCCAAACCCTCTATTGAGTCAGCCATCGACAGTTGTCCATTCTTACTATGCCGACCTTCCCTGTGTCTATTTAAACCTATATTCATACTCTATTTCATCCTCAAAATATGTTACTTATTTCATGTCATTGATGGGGGATACATCAAGGCCCTCTTATGACGAGTCTTGTTCCATCGAATTCAACTCATTATCCGGAAAAAATACTTAGAAATTATCTGGTGCCTTGGAACTTGCATGCCTCAATGGTAGGTTTCCTCACTTTCGACAGTGGGTTTTCATTATTGACCTCTGATCGGGAGGTTCCATCGAATGTTCGACCTTAGCTCATTTATTCACATTCGTTAGAGCGTACTAGTGTACCTTGGGAGTCATTGACATTAATGGTGATTTCCCTCGCACTTGTTAACGGTTTCATCAATGACTGGTAATTAAGTGGTTTCCACCATGTTCGACTTCAGCACAAGTAATCACATGGCTAGATTCGTACTTTCAGGTGACGGGATTGAAGACCCTGGGTCTCATCTTTTTTATCCAGGATGCGATGGAGTATGTATGATTTTCATCGGCACATAGATCCACTTTGTATGTCATGTGGCTATGTCATCTTAATTTAAGTCTTCTCACATAGATCCACAGTGTATTCCTGGTGGATATGTAGTATTTTGATGGCATGGATCCACAGTGTATGATTGGTGGCCATGACCTACATTCATGATGTCATCCGTATGTGATTTGAGTATGGGAATGCCTACCTCAAAACTGGTATTATATTCTGCAGATGCTTGGTTGTTTGCAGGTTTTCGATTAGGTGCGCTCTTGGTTTCTGACACACACACGCAATTTACAAAGTATTTCGGCTGTCACAGATTCTGGCCTCATACTTTGGAGGGAATTCCGTTACACATGATTTTGGTCACTTTGGTGATGTCTTAACAGTGATGTATTCAGGCTCCCAACAACGACTTTTTTCTTGAGAAAAGTGGCTCCTATCTCCTTCCAAAAAATGTATTTTTAAGATGAGTTCGCAGGCTGCCTATGGTCTAGGGTGTGAGAATCCCTCATTCTTGCAAGCCACCCACACTTAGGGTGAAAACTTCTCACAGTCTGCTCCATATATAGGGTGCGAACCTGTTTTTAAGCTTGGAAAGGAGAAGAGGTCTCGAGGGTTATAGAAGGGAATCTTATAGAAAATGAGTTGGCATTCGCATGGTTGTCATTCTACTGACTTCTCAGATTTTATGGGATCATTCTCATTTATGTAACCATCTCTCCTTCTCTTATATATTGAAAGGTTTCTCATGGAAAAGGTTAACCAAGATTGAATGAATAATTGGTGAAAGAATTGTGTGAAGAACCTTGTTTGGGCATAAGCTTGAACGTTGTATTTGGTCTATCAAGAGGAATTGGATCTTCTTCATGCAAGTATAGAGAAATTGTGTGTGTTGGAACCAAGGGTCACTAAAAGGAAGCTTGTGACATCAAAGTGATTAGGTTGTATATTCTACTTTCAATTAATATGATACAGCGGCATGTCCCTTTCCCATAAATTCACTCTTACTTTATTGTGTAATTCCTCGATCATATGCATAAGTTGACATTGAATATACTTTGCTATCTTCACTTTGGTTGGTTTTTGTTGTCTTGGAATTGACTTCAAGAGAGCACCGGAGCAAAGCAGGAACAACAGAGACCTAAGGAAGTGATATAAAGGTATGTCACTTATTCCTTCCCATTAGTAGATTCAATGATTACAACTTAGGGAAAGAGTCGTGTCCTATCCTGTTTTGTTCTAGATCCAGGTGGATCTAGGGAGATCTGTTAGTGTCCGCACCTACCGATTTGTCTGATAACACCTACCAAACTAGTTAAAGGGCAAAGGTTATGCAAACTTGCGGCTGAAGCCCAGGACCAAGTAAATGAAGACTCTGGATGGGAGAATGAAATGGCATTATGGTGTGGTGAAGCTTCATACATTTCCCCAGGGCCAGAGTCTTGGTATGAAAATTTGACTTATCTCTTGCACCATGGGACTTGCCTAGAAAATATTGATCCTAGGGAAAGAAGAGCTCTCAGGTTAAAATCCTCACAATATCGCTTCATAAATTCAGTACTCTTCTTAGCTAATTATGATGGAGTACTCTTAAGATGTCCCAAACGTGAAGATGAAGACAAATTCCTGAAGGAGCTCCATGATGTCCCTGTCGGTGGAAATTTTGCAGGAAACACCACCACTCATAAGATACTAAGAGCTGGTTATTATTGGCCCACTTTGTTTAAGGACGCTCACACTTATGCTAGAAACTACAAAACCTATCAAATAAACATTGGGAGAGAGAAGAGAGCAGCATTCCCACTCCAACTGGTGACTGTTTCTAGGCCTTTTGAGCAATCGAGGTTAGATATCATAAGAAATATTACACCAAGATATTCAAAAAAACATAAGTATATACTTACTGCGACCGATTATTTCATGAAATGGGCAGAGGCCATCCCTCTGACCCATGTAAACGAGAAGGTTGTAATCCAATTCATAGAACAACAGTTGATCACAAGGTTTGGGGTCCCTATTGTCCTAGTTTTTTACAATGCAGCTTACTTCTCTTCCACCCTGTTGATAGAGTTTTCTCTAGACAAAGGAATCATAATAAGATACTCTACAAATTACTACCCACAGGGAAACGGGGTGGCAGAATCAACCAATAAGAACCTAGTGAGAATATTAAAGAAGACGGTTGCATACAACTAAAGGAATTTGAATAATATACTCCATAACGCTCTATGGGCCGATAGGGTCACACCCAAGGAAGATATAGGAAATTCCTCATACTTTCTGGTTTACGGGCAGGAAGCCATTCTCCCGAATGGGCTTTATCTTCCATCTCTTCAACTGGCCCAAGATTTTGGAGGACAACCTTCATCAGTTATACAACAAAGAATTGACACTCTTCTCATGCTCAAAGAATAAAGGGAAAAATATAAGTCAAAATTCATATCCCACCAGCAGATCATTAAAAGATGGTTTGACAAGCATAAGGTCAAAGAGAATAATTTTGTAGGAGACTCGGTCCTAAAATGGGACAGAGCAAACGATCCAAAAGGAAAACATTCTAAGTTTGAGAATCTATGGCTTGGCCCTTTCCAGGTGGTTGAGAATATTGGGGCAGGCACTTATCGGTTACAGAATCTAAGGGGGGAGCCTGAAGCCCTCCTAGTAAATGGCCAAGCTTTAAAACAATATTTCCATTAAAGAAAAAAAAAATATGTTTTGCGTGCGTATTTCATGAGTTTTGTTTCAGTTAGGTCAATTGTGAATTGCTTTTACTTTATTTTTGTTTTTTGGACTTTTGTTCTTTTGAAGATTGTGTTTAGAAAGACGATGGTCGACCTCAGGTCATGCGACATAGCGAACTCTGTTCCTAACTCATCACTCATATACAAACACAAGAAACATTTGGGAACTTGCAATTGTTTCGAGGGGCTCTCTATCTAACCTGCGCAGATGAACAACTTTGGAGAAATGTCAGAAGTGTCTGCCTAGTGGTCTAGTGAAACCTTAAGGGAAATTTGGAAAGTTGAAAATGACTACATGAACCCTGAAGATAAAGCTAGCAAAGGATTCACCTTAACCATCTCACTTTTCACATTAAACAGATGTCATCCTCTCTCACTTGCTCAGGGAATTCTACCGAAGTGAAATTGACTTTATCAAATGAGTGAACAGTGGGAGAGGGTATGCAGATATCTCCGTCGAGGCTATGGATTCTTGCTGGTAGCGGAGCAAGGTATGTGATGTCAGGGTGAATCTGTTGGGGCTATGGACGCTCGTTGACAGTGGAGCAACACCATAGCAAGTGATTAAAGGTAACTAAAGGCTTAATGCCAGTGAATACTTTACTAGATTTTCTCAAAAATGGGCATGAGTCAGGGTTATAGGAAATGAAGGAGGAATAAAGGTGGAAAACCCCACAAGCACACCCGTAAGCATCAACTGGAGAATTTCAACTGCGAGGGTAAAAGAGGCTTTGATTTAAAACTAGTTAAGTTCTCCACCAGCTTTTGTATCAGCCGAGCCTGAAGGAAGAACATAGATTCTTCTTTCGTCAAGTAAGTCGCCATTTCTTGAGCACTCAACACACCCTAAAAAGTCCATGTCAAATTTTACTTTTTGGGTACCACTTGATCTTTTTGAACTATTTGATTTGTTTTCATTATGAGAAATGTTACTTTTGCTTATCGTTTTTTTTCTCATTTAAGTCTCTCAGAGTTTTCTTGAGCATGATAAAACCCATAACTTAAAATACTAACATTTAATTAAAGAATCGACAATCAAGACTTTTCCCTGACGCGCTTAATAAATTCGACGTCAGAAAGGATTAAGCATGAAAGGAAACCACTCGAGAAGAACCAAGGTATCCAAGCATCGATCTTCATCGGCGTCGACAGATGAGAGTTTTCTTTCATGATGAGCTTCACCAAGGATATCTTCGATGATCAATCCATTCAACATCGGAAAAGTCCTGAAGGAGTAAGAGCTTACGAAGAAAGCAAAGAAACGTCGATAGCCGATCCCCAAAACTTTCGTCATCGGCAAGTTTTGAGAAGGTAGGCCTGAAAAAAGGGCATGATAGGTTTATTCCCCCCTCCGACCACCGACCTCAATACTTTTCTGCATCAGAAGTCCTAGGTTTATTTTGACACACGCATATTGTTGAAAAACCTGACTCCGATTGGGACACACGATCAAACCATATGCCCCCACCTATCACGTGTCGTTGTCAAAGCAGTAAAACATATGATTGAGTTTTCCCTTGAGTCATTAGCACTTCCTGAGGCCCAAGTCGCACCTCGATTCATTTTTTCCACATCATCTCCATACGACGAAATCAATCACCATCGGAAGTTATAAACAGGAGGTTGCCAATGAAACATTCACCATGCATCGTCAATCCTCGACCTGCCCACTCGGAAAGCGACACGATGGGATGTTTTAACATTATATACGAGGAATTTAAAGGGCTAATTAATTCCAAAATCTCGCATTAGTTTCTAATTCATGCGTGAATCAAAAGGACCGTTTGAACCTATCGATACAAAACATCACCCTCTGCACCTTCATCGTCAACCCACGATGAATTAAATTGTAGAGATTTGGCGGTATATTTGTTTGAATTTCAGTCATCACATGGATTAATTGGTTGATACGCCTAGTAATATATTCCCATCAAATTCTTTTGAGCCATTGTAAACAATATTATTCTGTGCACAAAGAAGTTCAGGTCAGACAGAGGAGCGAGGCGAGCAATCCAAAAGAAGTCTCCAAGATCCCGAACAATGCCTCTAAGAAAACCAACCACCAGGAAATCTCCAAGAACGTCGAAGTTAAAGGAACCAGAGGTGGGAGAAAGTTCTTCCACAACAGTCATGAAACAATTGGAATTCGCTCCAAAGCTGGTGCCCATCATCAAGACACCCACCAAGAAGGTTTTCATTCAGCCCCCGACCTTCGAAGACACGGAGGCAAGCATAGGGACCAAGACAATACTCCCGCACCGGGGAGAACTTTTCTAGAAGATCAAGCGGGAAGAATTCCCTGAATATACCCTGCACAACGATCCTGATACAAGAAAACTCTACGATGAAGTCCTCTTGAACATCTGAAAGGCATATCTACACATGGTAATGAGCAGGACTCTAGTATTCCCCTGCATAGAAATCTTGAATTGGTTTATCGATCACACTAATACACAAATATGTTTGATTAATGATGAAAATGGCGAGTGTGTCGGGGTTTTCCTTCCATTGGTGGTTCAGATTTACTTAAAGCTCATTGTTGACATTGGGGAAGACCCAGCGATCAATTCTACAACAATGCAATTTCTTGTTGCATCTGTACTTTATCTTCTTCAAAATTTTCCTGTAGACAAACCTTCTCCTGCTCTGCAACTCTGCGTTGTTCTACGATTATGCCTTGCACATGATTCAAGGCCTAGGTGCCTTGTTCTGTTTCTTCTTGAGTGCGACGAAGGTAAGCTTCGACTGCATCAGCTAGTCAGTGGAGTTGGGATGGCTCATGTCCCAAATCTGCTTATCTTGATGGTAGGGGAGCATTGGACACTATGCGACTAGACTGAAGGGCCTACTATACCCCTCGGAGTTCAACCTCAATTATACCGTACATTTCCTCTTTCTTAGCTTCTTTCTTCTCCATGATTTCTAGCGAAGCGTCATTTAGAGTTGCTATGATGAAGTCAAAATCATCGGCAGTAAGCATAGTCTTCATCTTGGTCACAATGGCTTTCGATTTCTTTCGGGAATAAGGTTTCGGGGGAGAAACCTTCCTCTTCTTCAGGGGATAAACCTTGTCTCAGAGCGGTGTTACTTTTGTTGGAAAGTGTTATGCTTGTCATTGATGGCAAGTACAACAGTGAAGATGACAGGAAAACAGAAGACAAAGGAAATCAAGCTCAGGAGGAATA
>SNQJ01S0061495.1:37325-51404 GCA_010110895.2 Picea sitchensis | reverse complement strand
TCTTTAGAATGTGAAAAGGGGCTCTTTAGGGCACAATTAGGTCTTTGACCAGCCCACCATGAGGATTGAGCTCGGATTTGGTGTCAAATCGACTTGGGAGCTGATCCATTAGTGGTTGGGAGGCCGATCAATTTCAATAAATACGTCGTTTAGCAGGCGCGCGGGTTTTTCATCCAACAGCCGCGCCTTTTGCACCTATGCGCGCTTTGTACGTTTCTGTTACGCGCATGCGCGCGCGCACCCAGATGATGTAAAGCGCCTTTCAAATTTTTGGTCATTTGTATAGTTTTTGACCCTTTTGCAATGCTGTGGAATTAATCCTGTGCCATGAATGACTCCAGTCCTGTTTTGACGATGCGGAGTTCTTGTTGCCGTGTGCAGACGAAATTTCAGTGATAACAGGGTGGTTGCAAGAATCAGGTGTCTGCAACCTTAGCTAGGACACAGATCTATGATTATATCTTTTACAGGGCACTTAGCATAGATAATTCATCAGTATTTAACCCTTATTATACTTCGTAGACAACACAGAGCTTTGCAGTGAATACTCAAATCTACAGTATTTCAACACTTAACCTTAATAACCCAGATCATATCCAATAGATAATCACTAAGCATCCTCATACACATTAGATCTAACAATCATATATATCTAAGAAGCACAGAGCATAAGTGGATATATCAAAGCACATAGCATAAGGAAATATAAACACATTGAACCAAAGCACAGAGAATAACACATAGATTTACGTGGTTCACCCCCCCCTGGGGATACGTCCACAAGATCTTATTCTTTATTATCATCTTCAAGATGTTACAAGCACAAAGCCTCCAAAACCCTTCTTCGCATAGGAAAAAATATCTGCGCAGCTCACTAGATCTTTCTTCCTTGTGTTACAACACTTATCTTTCTATATCAAGCACACAGTAACTTGCACTTAGACTTGCAAGCCTTAAATAGTTAGCACAGAGAACTTATTCGACATCACATAGATGCACTACCAATTGCACTAAGTAATCACATCTATTACTTCTTACATTTCCTATCCTTCTATTTATACATTACAAAAGTGGCCTAAGCATGGGTAAACCCACGAGCTGACATATCTTTCCCATTACATTAACCCAAAACCCTAAAAGGGGCCAAAAAGTGGACCGAGATCCTGTGATCTCTGCTTCGCCTGGCGCTCCATCTTTGATAGGCTGTCGAAGTCCCAAAAATGGTCAAATATGACCAAGTGTTCCTCAAAACTTGGTCAAGGGCCAACAGGCCCCCAACACTCACATATGACTCGTCCCGAGTAACTCAAGTCTCACCAATTCTGCTTCAAATTCCTCAAGCTTGGCTCGAGCTGATTTGACCTACCACATTGCTACTGCATCTTGATCAGTGAAATCCTGGATGAGGGCCTCATTCACCGGCCCTTCTAGGCATTGTTCTGCTATATTCACAACCTGTTCAAGTTCTACTTCTTGGCTTTCAACTTCAACGAACAGTTGGCATGCCTTTTCTTGCATTGGTTGAATTCGTTGAGAGACTTCCATTACTTTACTCTGAAGCATGTGAATCTGTTGTTGGGTTGTGCATTTCTTTGGAAACCTCTTCATTCTCTCTACGGGTGACAGGGCCTTCAGCTGCACCTATATCTTTTCAGTGTTGTACTTCGCCTCTTGCAGCTGTGACTCCAATTTATGCAATTATGGGTTCTCGGTTAGGTTCTCGTAGATTTGCACACTTCTGCTACTTAACTATTTGCATTCCTCAATGAGTGCTTTAATCCTTTCTATGGTGATTTGGGTAGTTATTTCTCACTGGTCGGGCATTTCTTGTGGGGTCTGTGGTATAGTCTAAAGCTCTAAGTCCATGACTCTTTGTTGAAGTTGCTGAATAAATTCAACAAGCTTCAGCACTTGGCATTCTATGGGTTCTTCTACCTTCCATTCTAAGGAATTCACAGAGAGAAATGCTCTGTTGACTTCTTATTCAATCCCAATCTGCTTCATGAGTAGTCTCTTTTGCTTTTTGGATCTTCGCTCTGTCTTCTTCAAATTTCGCTTGGAGAGTGTCCTTCTCTTGTTGCGCACCTTGGCGTTGCTCGATGATTTCCTCATGTGCTTACTTTAAGGCATGGGTGACCTGCGTTGTTTCTTCTTGTGCCTTTCGAATGCTCACTTCAACTATGTTAGAAATCTTGTGGGGTTGAACTGGTTCATTTCCTTCTTCTATTGTTCCTTCTGGTAGGGGAGTAAAGGAGACTACATGGCTATACTAGAGAGCTTGTTGTACTCCTTGGAGCTCGATCTCGATTCTATTGTACATTGTCTCTTGCTTAGCTTCCTTCTTTTCTGTTATCTCTTCTATGGCTTCATTCATAGCTGTAATGAGAAAATTGAAGTCATCTGGACTGAGCGTGGTCTTTAGCTTAGTCACGGGTGCTTTTGATTTCTTATGGGAGGAAGGTTCTGTAGGTGAACCCTTCCTTTTCTTTATGATCTCTTCTTCGTCTCCTGGCCTCTGTTCGAATTCCTCTAAGTCTTTGCCATTACCTCCTTTCTCTAGTGTAACGGATGTGGTTCTTACATTTCTGTTGTCTACATCTTGAATTTCCTCATCCTTCTTTGTATGCTTTTTTTTCTTTGTCTTACTGGGCCCAGGTGTATTCTGTGCAACTTTTGGGTTGTCAATGTCGAACACTTCTGCGGGTTCTACTAGAATAAGGAGGTTTTCTAACCATTCCTTGGTGATTTCCTCCGGGTCTTCTTCTGTCAGCTTATAATAAGACTGAAGATGTTCCTTGTTCTCATCAACGTGTGCTATAATATATATAAAGTGGCAGTATACACTGAACTTTATCAAAGGTTGAAACCTGTGTAAAGTATTTGGGGTCATGCAAGGCTCAGACTAGATGGCGAGCTTCAACTAGGTGTAGTAGGTATGAAATACGGCATTGGATTGCCACTGCTTGTTCATGTCATTCGAGTACCACAGTATACTGAACTTCACAGCCAGTGCTTCAAAGGGGTCAATGTTGGGGAAGGTTGCACCTTTCGATAGCTCCCATTCATCGAAAGCTATAAGTATCAAGAGCCAGCTAAAATGAAATTCATGCCCTTGATCCTAGGCTTCTCTGCAATCAATCTCTAGTTGATTCGCTAGGTACTTCTCCTAGTTCATCTATAGTCCCTCTGTGCACTTCCCTGCGAGGTCAACTACGAAGCCAGATACTTGCGTGGGTCAATTCTTGCATACCAACTTCCCTACGATCAATTGACAGGCGAGGCACACTGTGCCACTTTCAATAGAAGCTACCTTGTAGCCTCGCGTACCTTTCTCAACATCACCATAGGCTTCTTTGATCTTCTGAGCAAGAGCGTGATCCACGGTCTTTCCAGGATAGTAATCATGGGGATCAAGGCCCTACATGCTAAGCCCAGTGATCTGGTTGATCAATGTTGGATCAACTATTATGTGACGGTTCAACCATAAGTATCCTCCATGGTAACTTTCCAATAGCAGCTTCACACAAGAATTCACCTCATGGTGTCTGTCGAAGTGTGGTATCTTCATAACGTTGAGAAGAGTAGACTGCGTGAGGTTCATCGTCTATTGTTGAGGGATGATCTTTGAATTCTTTCCATTGGTTCTGGTGAGGTACTTGTACGGGGAAAGTATGCTGTAAACTTTATGATCCCCCAGGTTGAAGTCACTAAACTTCAATGTTGCAATCTTCTCATGATCTGTGCAGACTGTGCATACTCCTTTCAGCAGGTACGCAGTGATTAGAGTGTACTCAAAGTCTCTAGGCACACTATATCTGTTGATCGCACCACTTAGAGGTGGTATGTAAGCAGGTAGGATGGATGGAACCAACTTTATGATGGCCATACCGTTTTTATGTTTGGTTCTTATTTCTGCGTCGGCTTGGGATGTTCCTGCTTGAGAATTCGATGGGGAGGCTTGAACTCCTCTAGTCGATGATGCCTATAAAACTGTAGACAATCCTCACTCTGACTTGACTCTTTTGTCTCTAAGGATAACGAGTACCTCTCTTACAGATTCTTCAGTTGCGCTAAAATCATCGGACATATATGCTCAGGATCAATACCTTGGGTTCTCAAAGTAACATAGGGACTGTAGTAAGGTAGAGAGTAAGGGTGTAGTAATCACTGTTCACAATTCAGGTAGTCTGCGGACTCAAATTCACGATTAGCAAAAGTGTCTTTTGTGCATGGAGCGATGGATTAAGTAAGTAAATATGTAATAAATCGTTTGCAATGGATATGGGGATTCCTTAACTTTAGTTCTGTTTGTTATGGCGTGGTATAACGGTATGGTGATGAGCCATCAATGATTTTCAATCCCTTTGAAGCAGCAGTCGAATGGACATATCGGTCTCCAACGGCTATATTGCTTCACCATGGCGAAGTGACCCATGTTGTTGTTATGATATACCGGCGAAGCTCTAATTTTGCAAAGTTTCTTTCAGAGAGGTTCCCTCTGGAACCCTCTGTAGCCTGTCAATCTGAGCTCTTTTTTTACTTATCTTTCTAGTCTTCTTCCCCGTGAGCTTTGTCTGAGTAGTTCTTTTCTCGTTCTGACTCTTATTTTCCTTGGGCATAGTCACTTTGCGTTGTTGATCTTCTTTCCCAAGACTCGGGAGAACTACTTCGTCTTTATCTGATACAGATACTCCAATCTTCTGTGAGTCCCCTAATTCTTTGACATCTTATCTTCTAGTGTCAAATATCTTTGATTTATTCTCTTGTTCCTCTATCAACTACGTGATCCTTCTAGTCATGAAATCTTTTAGCTCTTGTCTCTGTTGTTGTAATACCTTTTATTCTTCCTTCTTTTTGGCTTGATCTCTCTCAATCCAAGGTTTTCCAAGTAACATAGTGAACGGGGCGTCATCCTCAATAAATTTGATAATCTCAAAATCTTCTTCTATCGAAGTTCCATTGATTGTCATAGGTATCTGAACGATTTTTCCACATAACATCATCAATTTTCCTCTGAATAGTCCTATTCCTCCTAGTGAAGGAATCATGGAAGGCTTCCCTATAGATTCCCATTTTCTTTCTGGCATAATGTTCACTTGTGTTTCTTCATCAAGAATATAGTCAATGTCGAAGTCCCCTAGTCTTGCTTCGACTTGTTCCTTTTCTTTGAAGATCTCTGGTAATCAGACATCTTTATGTTCCTTCAGGGTTTTTTTCATCTGTATTAATACTTTCTTTGATTCTTTCTGGGGTTATGCTATTTATGGGGTTGTTCTAGGGTTTTCTTCATGTAGATTCATTCTTTCAAGCTTAGCAATCATTCTAGGGCAATCCAATACTTCATGGTCCAAAGATTTGCAACAGAGTCAACTGGGTTTTCCACCAGGGCATTCCTTAGCTAGATGGTCTAGTTTTCTGCAACTATAACATAGGGTCAATCCTCTCTTTCTCTTAAATGATCCCAAAATTATTTTGTACTACGCACCAGGATCGTGGTAGCTAGCCTGCAAAAAATTATTTCTAGGATCCTGCATCAATTTGTTAGTCCAAACATTCTTTCTATGCATAGGTATAACATATCTATCATTATGATTATCAAATCTATTCGTATCAAAATTTATTTCATCTATTAATGCCCTAGGTTTTAAGATATGACTGAATCTATCAAACATACCTAGATCCATGCTCTAGAAACAAAAAAAAATCACTTATCTTACTTCTACAGAGCACAAAGTTTCCAAATCTAACAACTTTTAACTATTCTAACCTTATTAGAGCACAGGGCTTACAGATCTTACCTCTTTTCTTTAGATCTGATCTCTTTCTTTCAGAAATTCCCACTTTTACTTTTATTAGAGCATAGAGTGTTCAGATCTCACTTCTTTTCTTCAGATCTGATCTTCTTTTCTTCAGATCTGACCTTATTCCTGACACAAATATTCACAGGTCAAGTAAAAAGCTACGCACTAGGGCAACAGATCTACGCACAGAGATTTCTTTTGCACAAAGTTTCTTCTTCCTCAGTTCCCAGCAATCACAGTTTCAAGTCTCGGCAATGAAACCATTTGTTGGCACTGGGGTAGACCCAGGGTTCAACGCTCAAGAGCGCACCAACAAAGCCCTAAATACCAGCCCTTTCGGCAACACCTGCGAAGCAGATGAAGTCTCACCCGAGGTAGAGGTAGGGGTGGTTGCAAGACTCGGGTGTCTGCAACCTTAGCTAGGACATAGACCTATGATTATATATTTTACAGGGCACTTAGCATAGATCATTCATCCATATTTAACCCTTATTATACTTTGCAAATAGCACAGAGCTTCGCAGTGAATACTCAGATCTACAGTATTTCAACACTTAACCATAATAACCCAAATCATATCCAGTAGATCGACACTAAGCATCCTCATACACATCAGATCTAACTATCATATATATCTAAGAAGCACAGAGCATAAGTGGATATATTAAAGCATGTAGCATAAGCAAAGATAAACACATTGAACCAAAGCATAGAGCATAACACACAAATTTACGTGGTTCACCCCCCCCCCTGGGGCTACATCCACAAGATCTTATTCTTTATTATCGTCTTCAAGTTGTTACAATCACAAAGCCTCCAAAACCCTTCTTTGCATAGGACAGAAGATCTGTGCAACTCGCTATATCCTTCTTCCTTGCATTACACCACTTAGCTTTCTATATCAACCACACAATAACTTGCACTTAGCCTTGCAAGACTTACACAGTTCGCATAGAGCACTTAAGACATCACATAGATGCACTACCAATTGCACTAAGCAATCGCATATACTACTTATTACATTGCATATCCTTTTATTTATACATTACAAAAGTGGGCCTAAGCATGGGTAAACCCACGGGCCAACATCCCTTTCCCATTACATTAACCCAAAACCCTAAAAGGGGCCAAAGAGTAGACCGAGATCCCATGATATCTTCTTCGCCTGGCACTCCATCTTTGATAGGTTGTCGAAGTCCCAAAAATGGTCAAATATGACCAAGTGTTCCTCAAAACTTGGTCAAGGGCCAACAGTGGTGCGACGGGATAAATATATAACTTGGCAACGGATCTCTTGAAACGGGTGAGAATCCTTCATTAACTCAGTTATGTTCATTATGGCGTGGTCCCAATGGTCTAGTGGAAAATGTTCTAATCATAAATGCCTTTCTACCCGTTTGGTCCGTCGGTCTAATGGTTATACTGTCCCCAACAGTTATATTGCATCGCCATGGCGAAGTGTCATGTGACGCAGTTCTGATATCCCGACGAAGTTCCAATTTTGCAAAATTTCCTTCTACGAAGTTCCTTCTAGAACCTTCTGTAACTTTTCGATTTTAGCTCTCTTCTTGCTTAGTTTTCTAGCCTTCTTTCCAGTGAACTTCATCTCAGAATTCCTTTTTTTGTTCTAATTCATATCTTATTTTTCCAGAGTAACTTAACGTTGTTGAGATTCTTTCCTAGAAATCAAGGGTAATACTTCATTTGTATCTGGAATAGGTACTTTAGTCTTCTGCGGGTATTCTAGTGTTCTTCCTACTTTGACATCCAAGTATCTGGTCCTAAGTAGCTTCGATCTGTTCTCCTATTCTTCAATCACGTGTGTGATCCTCCTAGTCATGAAATATTTCAACTCTTGCTTCCTCTTCTCTAATATTTCTTCTTCTTTCCTTCTGGCCTGATCTCCTTCAATGCAAGGTTTTCCTAGTAACATAGCAAATGGAGCGTTTTTCTCAATAAATTTAACAACTTCGAATTCTTCCTCTGTCGAAGTTCCATTGGCACTCATATATATCTAGGTAATTCCTCCACATAGGGTTATCAACTTTCCTCTGAATAATCTTATTCCTCCCAATGAAAGAATCATAGCAGGCTCCCCTAAAATTTCCCAAGTTCTTTTTGTCATGATATTCACCTATGTTTCCTCATCCAAAACACAGTCAATGTCGAAGTCTCCTATTCTTGCTTCAATTCATTATTTTTCTTTGAATATCTTTGATAAGTTGATATGTTGGTGGTCATTCAGGGTTTCTTTCATCTATAGCAATACTTTTTATGATTCTTTCTAGGGTTCTGCCATAATATTAGTTGCTTGACCTTTCTCGTGGTCTTCTTGTCTTATATTCATGCTTTCAACCTTAGCAATCATTCTAATGCAATCCAATACTTCATGGTCCATAGCTTTGCAACAGAGGCAACTAGGTCTTATTCCAGGGAATTCCTTAGCAAGATGTCCTGGTTTTTGACAACTATAACAAAGAGTTAATCCTCTCTTTCTCTTAAATGATCCACAACCTTTCCTGTGTTGTGCGCTAGGATAATGGTAGCTAACCTACAAAAAATTCTTTCTAGGATCCTGCATCCATTTGTTAGTCCAAACATTCTCTCGATGCATAGATATAACATATATTTCACTATTCTTATCAGATCTACTCATATCAAATCTTCTTTCATCTATCAGTGCCCTAGTTTTCAAGCTAGGACAAATCTTATCAAACATACCTAGATCCATACTTTAGAAACAAAAATTTCCACTAATCGTATCTTCAACAGAGAACAAAGCTTCCATATCTAAAACTTTTCACTATTCTTACCTTTATCAAAGCACAGAGTTTGCATATCTTACCTCTTTTCTTCAGATCAGACTTATTTTCTTAGCACAGAGCTTCACAGATCGAGTAGAATATTGCGCACTAGAGCAACAGATCTATGCACAGAGATTTCACAATTTCAGGTCAGATCTTCGCACAAAGCTTCTTCTTCCCCAGTTCCCAGCAATCACATTTTCAAGTCTCAACAATGAAATGATTTGTTGGCATAGGGGCAGACCCAGGGTTCAATGCTACAAAAGTGTACCAACAAAACCCTAACTACCAGCCCTTTCGGCAACACCTACGAAGCATATGAAGTCTCACCCAAGGTAGAGGCAGGGGTGTTTGTAGGAATCAGATGTCTACAACCTTAGCTGGGACATAGATCTATGATTCTAACACTTAACAGAGCACTCAGTAGTTAACATTCACCAATATCTAGTCTCAGTTACAACACAGTTAAACCCTAGTTACAGAGCATTGCAGTATTCAACCAAACCTAGCATATTCAATCACTAAGCACATGTATTTCAGTTAGATCTAACATCCATCCATATTATTAAGCACTAAGCACTAACAGATCATTCATCCATATTAAATTACTAAGCAAATAAACACATCAATACATCGCACAAATCATAGCAACAATTCATGTACGTGGTTCACCCCCACCTTGGGGCTACGTCCACCAACTCTTCTCTTCTTTATTATCTTCATTCAAGCTTCTTATAGGCACATAGAATCCAAGTTCTACTCTGCAGAAGACAGGAGATATACGCGCACTCCGTCAGATCCTCCATCTTCTAGCAAGGGTATAGCACAAAGCCTTCACACAATTTCTTACATCTTCTTGCATGATCCTTGCAAGCCTCACACAGTATGCACAAAGCACTTACAACTCTGATCACATAGATCCAGCTCTAGCACTTAGCACATCGGCCTACTAGGTCTTTTGTTCTCCTTTCTTACATCGCTTAGATACTTATTTATACATTACACAGTAGGCCTAAACATGGGTAAACCCATGGGCCGACATCCCATACCCATTACATAATACCCAATACCAAAAAGGCCCCTAAAAGGGGTCAATATCCCGCGATATCCTCTTTGTATTGTGCTCCACCTTTGACATCCTGTCGAAGTCCCAAAATTAGGTCAAACATAACCGAGAATCCTCAAAACTTGGTCAAGGGCCAACACTCATAGAGCTGGAGGAGAGGTTGAACACTGATTTTGTTATAATATTCTATGAGAAACATGACACCAACAAGGTGATGGCTTTGTGGTGGAGAGAGGATAAAAAGTTCACCAATCGGACCTCTAGTTGGTACTCGACGGCCAACTTAAGGGAGTCGTATATCTATCTAATGGTCCTCCTCTATCGGTTTCATGGGAAGAAATATTTCTCAAGGTTTTCAGAGGCTTGGATGCCTCTAGCTTATACTATAGCCATTTCCAGAATAGGTTTTAACTGGGGTGCCATCATCTCCAAACAGCTGAGCACTTGCATACGACAGGCTCAAACGTCGAAAGAGGGAGAAAACTCGTCCTTCTACATGGATTCTTATTTACTGGATGTCATTTGTGTCAGAAATTCCTTTTCCAGAATGAACATGAGCTATCACACCTCAGAACTCCCGATCCATGTATATTTCGGAAACTTGTGGGAGAACAGGTACAAGAAATCATACTCTCTCATCTGTGATCAATTTATCACACGTATTCATTTTTTGTTGTTCAAGAAAGAGTGCCCAAGGCTATCGGATGCAGCCAAAAAGATTATATCAAAAGTTTGCGACTGGTACCTGGATGAGCACGAAACCTACATCAGGGTTTTCAGAGCCACCAGAGCACCACACATGTTACCTGTGTATGTCCCCGATCGACTAGTAGTAGGGGAAATCTATTATCAAAACATCCTGCAAGGTTACAATGCTACTCTGGTAAAAGATAAGAAGTGGGCATTCATACCTTATGGATTTCATATAGGTTTCTACATGGTAAAGGACACCATACAAGCCAATAAAGAAGGGTTAAGCCAATTGGATTTATGATTCTAGACTGGTCGTTTTCACAAGAATGACCCAAAGGATCTCGTCCTTCAGCACGCATCACAAGTATCGTCATGTTGGTCATACACCCATGATAGGTTTCAAGATGAGATATTCACTGAAAATGATCAAACCTGGGATGCGGTAATGGCGAGGATGGATGACCCTAAGGCAACTAGGTTCAAGGCCATGAGTTGGGATGAGAAAGCGACAGTCCTGGAACAATCGACTCAAGAGGATCTTAGGGCAAGAGGAGAAAGAATAGCATCTGAAGCAATCGAAGCCCCCTTGATAGCCCAATCACAAGGCATAGATATCCATTTGGTACAGGATTCATGGGAAAGGGGATTGCTCATGTTGGAACGAGCACAATAGGTGTTTGCTCAGTTACAAGCTGACCCAGACCTATCAGAAACAATAGGATCACCTATCGATAACCCAGAGAGAATCCAGATGGGTACAGGCGATCCCAAATTTATAGATGTTGATGAAACTGACGAGTCTGATGACCTTGAAATCACTATGGCTCTAGTTGGGTCACCAAAATATGTGGCGACTCTGCCAGAAATGGTCTGGGTATCAGTGGAAACAAGCGTGCCAAATCCCTTGAGTGAGTTGGTTAATATATATGATGATGATGAGAGCCCAGAGGTATCTCTCAGGACCCCTGCATGTGTCCAAGAAGAAAAGGGACCTAAGAAGACTTCTTCTCTTGTTCCCAGGGTCCAAACCTAGGAGGTCCCATAGAAATAAAAGGAATCTTAGAGTGGCCTTGACACAAAGAGGCCCAATGTGTCGGAGACCCGAGCAGACAGTCTGAAGGACAAGTCAGAACCAGATGAGCCAAAGGAAGGATCCCCGCAAAAGGAAATCGTTGTTTCAATGGTCGATGAACAAGTAAGTATCAAGTCTATTCCCAATGCCTCTATTTCACTTGATACTCATATCCCCGACAAACAACAGAAAGAGGCCTGGCCTTCAGAGCACAATGAGGAAGTTCAAGAACCTGATATTGATCAAATATATATCACCTGAAGTCTAGGAAACACACTCACATGGGGTGATCAACAGATTCTCAAACTTGTGGACAAGGTAGCCGATATATATGTGATCGCCTATGATCGAAAGAGGAAGGCTATTGTCCAACGAACCACCAAGAAAAGGAGGATTACATTGGATTTCTCCATCCTTACCACTACAGAGGAATATTTCATAAACACAGAAAACGCCAAAACATCTGAACTTATCGGCATAGGGAGAGCGATCTCGGATGCCACCCTAGATAGATCAAAAAAGGATGAAAAGGAATTGGCCACCGCCTGGAAAGAACTAGAAAATTTGTGTTGTTTGGATAAGTATTATTAGGACACCACACAGGTTTCAGTATATTTAAGGATCAAGTTCCAGGAGGCCTATAGCAAGTTCACAAATGAGCGTCACTTATTTACTGCAAGAATAGTTGAACTCCAGGAAGATACTCTCATGGCACTCACAACGTGCATGTTAAGCCCTAATATTGGCTCATTACCCCTTAATTGGGGAATATTATATTAGTAATGTTATTTTATTTATGTCGTCTCTATTCCATTAGTTGTAACTATACCTCCTAGTCTCCTATATATACCAAGGAGACATTTTCATCTGGAATCATCTTGTACTTGAACATTTAAGTGGGGTAAAAGGAGGTTGCCCCCTCGAAGAGGATTATTATCTAAAATTATATCTGTTTCAAGGCATTGAGTAATTTTTCTGAGGTTTTTCTATGCTATATTGATATTTGGTTCTTAACATATGGTATCAGAGCTCAAGGTCTTGGGGTTTCGCTGCTACATATGAGACACCTTGGAATTTTCGCTATAAATTTTTTTTTTACAATGTTTCAAAAGGAATTTCTTGGAGGATATTTAGTAGATAGATCAAGGTATGTTGGGTTAAAATTTTAGCTCCTGGGGCCTTATACTTTCGGAGATACAACCTATACAAGATAGGGTTCTGGAATCATCCTGAACTGAGTCATCGTGGAATTTTCGCTATAAACATTTTATGTAACGTTTCAAACCCTGAAATCTGGAGGATATTCACATAAATTAGTAAGGTATCTTTGGTAAAAAGTAAATATTATGGGTCATATTAAATCTATAGATACACCATGTGTAAGATAGGGTATCTGACTAGTCCTATTGACTAGTCTCAAGAAGGTGTTGCAGGTAAAACAATCATAACTTATTCCTAGAGTATCTAAATTGAGTGGGACTGATTTCATTCGATCGCGGAAAGACTGTAGAATTTCTGGTACGAGTTTTAGAATTTTATATCAATTATTTTGGGTGGGGCACGCTATACAAGTGAGATCTCCTGGAAATGACAAAAAGAGGCAAGTTGTGGGGAAGTTACCATAAATTCCACTTGGCACATCCAATTTTGATCAGACCTGTGGCATTGCAGAGAAGAGATATCAGAGAATTACATAAAATAAAGTTTCATACCCAGAAGGGCCGAAACTTGAGAGATATAACAGAATAAATATTGTCTAGTAGAACCACCTCAAAATCAAGGTTCAAAAGTGATACTTGGCCAACATGCCACCCAAAAAGGGAACTTCTACACCAAATAAGCCTCTAGACAATCCTACTTGGACTCTTGATTAAGGTGAAGAAATGCGTGGCAACATAAATGATTTACAAAAGAAGATAGTAACAAAATATGAAATACAAGAGATGGAAGCTAAGTTGGAGGCAAAAATGGATGGTTTAAAAGAGGAGATCATGGAAGTATTGAAAAAATTCATAACAAAGAAGACACCTGAAAGTGAAAATGCATCCCATGAAATTCATGATGAGGACACAAGGAAGGTGAATCAAGAATGGAGAAACTCCAACTTTGGGTTGAATACCAACCACATTCCTAAGATTGATATGAAGAAGTTTGATGGCAAGGACCCAATCACATGGATACTTCAGATGGAGCAATTCTTTGATCTACATAATGTGCCACATACACAAAAGGTAAGAATTGCTTCTTTATATTTGGAACCTAATCAATTTGTATGGTATCGATGGATTTTTTCTCGCAAATCACTCATCACTTGGAGAATTTTCATGGAAGAAATGATAGCATAGTATGAGGATACAAGGAGCAATACCTTCTTTATCCAATTGATAAATCTCAAGCAAAAGCGTTCGATTACCGAGCACATTGAGAACTTCCAAAGATTGAATATAAAGGTAACCGATATTCCAGATGAGCACTTGAATGATGTATTCATAGGAACTTTAAAGGATAACATTCAACATTAGGTTCGCCTTTGGGAACCCAAATCATTGGAGAATGCATTTACGGTGGCAAGAAATGTTGAAAGTAAAAATATGGCTATGGCTACTAGAAGGACCAATCCTAACATATATAGAGAGAACAATG
>SNQJ01S0061495.1:9586-28628 GCA_010110895.2 Picea sitchensis | reverse complement strand
AAGGTGTTGCAAAAGATTGGTACTATGGCATACAAATTGGAGTTGTCTGCATCTTCACAAGTACACCCAGTTTTCCATGTTTCATGCTTAAAGAATGTTATAGGCGACAAGATCTCATTTCAAACTATATTGCTAGAACTTGACAAGGAAAGAAAAATCATATTGGAGCCTGAAGCCATCATTGACACAAGAATTTGCCAACTGAGGAATAGATCCATTTCAGAGTATCTCATTAAATGGAGGAAACTACTGGTTGAAGATTCCACTTGGGAAGACGAGTCTTTTATACAAAAGCATCCAAAGTTACTCAAGCGTTGCGGAAAAAACTTGTCTCAAGGGGAGGGGTATTTTAAGCCCTAATCTTGTCTCATTACCCCTTAATTAGGGCATATTAGATTAGTAATGTTATTTTATTTATGTCGTCTTTATTCCATTAGTTGTAATTATACCTCCTAGTCTCCTATATATACCAAGGAGACATTTTCATTTGGAATCATTGAGAAGTCCTTCTGGACCAAAGACAAGTTATATTTTCATCAACTGTATGTGTGATTGGATGTGGAGAAGAACTATTTCCTATCTCGTTTCATGAATGGATGTTGTAATGAGTAAGAGATAATGAATCTATTGTTAAGTTATCTGATGTAATATTTTACAGTTCTTTTCTTTATGATGAAGATGAATCATCGTGTTATTATGTGATGGATGATTAATGTAGGTGAATTATTTTGCTTGGCATTATCTTATTGCATATGTGTTTTCTTTCTGATAATTAGTATCTCAGGCAGTAATTGGATGCTTACACAGTTAATGTATTAGTACTAGGCATGTGGTATATAATTTTCGTCTACATGCTCAAGTAGCGGGTTATCCCAAGCTCAGCCTCTTCTCCAGTATTTAGAATCTTTTCCCATTTTTTATGCCAATTTGGTTTATACTGGATTACAATCTTATATCAGTCCCACCTAAAAGAAAATACAAAAAGAGAAATTCCAAACTGAAGGAGACGCTTTCACAAGAAAACGTAAATCCCATCGATTAATTGGCTGGATCACAAGATCTGGAAAACCATCCCACCATTAAATGTTGCAGAGTCTAATTGGGCCTCGGTGGCAGGTTTTGTTCCTATTATTGAATTAAATTGATTTAGGACCCATCAATAGGTTCCCTATGGGAAGTACCCCCATATGAGTTTGTCAGGGTTCTGGCTTATGCAGATTTTGCGCTTTTGCAGATCCTACTCGATAGCCCTGATTGTTTCATCCAGCAGTTGTGAGTGTTGGTCCTATAGATATTTCCATTTCCTGCAATATTGTTGATCATCATCCTGCCAAAGATCCCTGACTTTTGGTGCTCCCAAATGGGGAATAAATACCTGGGGGGTAGGTTGTGTTCTCTTTCTAGACTCGGAATTTGTTTCCATGAGTCTGTCCATAAATTGGCATAGGCACTGTTAGCACCTAAACATGTAAGAAGGGTATTTTTCCTAAAAGGCATGCCCCCCACTGGTGAAAAGAGGGAAAGAAGTGGAGTAAAAACCCACTTATCCTAAGTCGGGTTGCAATTGCACATTTGGATAAGCAGCGAACAAATATGGGCGACAAGAATCTGTGCGCCCAGATCTGCGGTCAGGATTGGTTTCCGGACCCCCCTTGCCATTNAAGGGGGGGGGGGGGTCTGGAATTGGCCAAGCATCTCTTAACATCCTGAATCGGGCACTCAGATCTATGGTCAATGTTGGATTCTGGACCCCCCTTGCCATTCTACCTTTAACAAGGGGTGGGGGGGTCCGGAATTAGCGGCTCTCGACAGACCCCGCGATGTCCCATATCCAATATCCCCCACCTTCCGCCATACGATTTCCACTCAGTGCCATCCTGGCACATCTTTTTCCCCTTTTTTCTCTCATTTCCACCTGTCACCTCCTGCCAGGTGTTCTCCCCTCATCCTCCAACTCATCTTTCCTCCTTCCCTCAGGCCTGCCGCCTTGCGGTTTCCCTGTCATTATTCCCATGGAATTTTGCCTAGTCATCAGTTACCACAACCCTCTTCCCTCCGACTACATGGCCCCTCTCCAGCTCATCACCCACTCACCCCCTACCATGTGTCTCTCTTTCTCTCCCAGTTGCCTCCATCTGTATGGTCGTCTCTACTCCTTATCCACTCGAGCCTCGTGCTACGTGTCTCCTTTGTCCATCCACCACTTCCCATTATGCGCCCCAGCCTTCGCACTAGCCTCCACGTCTTATTCATCAGGCCATTTATCCAATCCAGGTGGCAGCGTGAGAAGACCTCCATGTACCAAAGGCGCAGAGTTGGTCGGACCGTTCTCAATCCCAAGGAAGCAGTTATTGAGGTAGTTGGTGGTGGTTAGACATCATCTCCACCATAAATGGAAAGTCTGGCGACAAATTTAAAGCACATTAGTTCATCCCGCAGGACTGTCAGGAGTTCAATTGCATCTGTCATAAGTGCACGATCGTTCAGAGACTGCATGTGCATATTGTCAGTGCACATGCAGACGCAATGTTTTTAATACAGTGTCTCGGTTTTTCTATTGTTGTTTTTCTTTGAGTATATGTAGGCAATTTTTCCATTTTGTAATCGATCGATGGTAGAGCGTAGCTCCCAATTGTAAAGCTTTAATCCAGCCTCTAGTTCTCTGGTTATAGAAGAACATTTGAGACTTCTTGTTTAATGACAGCCAGCTTCTTCTTTTCCCTTTTTCTCTGAATCTAAGATCCTGGGCATGAATGATCCAGTCCAATGTTGCATTGCTATATTGTGTAGGTTTGATTATATCAGTTCTACAATCTTCTTGGGTTCATTTTGAAGTTGTTCGTCTCTGAGAGGATCTCATAGCCGAGACTTTTCCCCTTTTGTGAAGGATGTTGGAAGACCTGACATCCATAGAAGACTTTATTTCCCCTTTCTCTCCCCCACTTACTCACCACTATCATTATTACTGGCTTAATTTACATCAAGACCTCATGTGTCACTGTTGTTCCAGCCCAGTTTTATGAGTTAGAACGATATTGTTCTGTGTTTACTTCCATCTAATCACCCCTTTATAAACAAATGTGACATAAAATTGATGGGTGTCGGGCTCTGCTCCTACTGCAATCAAATTGATGGGTGTCGCCAACATTTATGGTGTCGTTGTCGGGGACGAAGTTGAAAATCTTCCCTGGGATTGAACGACATTGAGCTTCTAATTCTGAAGGTGCATTAGGCATCAAAACCCTTGAAGATTTCTACTGTGCACCTGGTAACTCCATTGTGATGACTCCACTGCGGCGAATCTATTTTGTTAGTTGTGGCTTCCAGTGGAAGACACACGTGGTCCCATCCATAGCTACCTCTAGCCACACCTGAAGTGGATCCAAAGGTGATTATCAGAAAAGGGAAGGCCTCTCAAGGAGAAAGCTCCGTCGTTGAACTAGGTAATTCGCCACCTCCTTCCATAGAAACTCCATTTTCTTCTTCTCAGCTTCCTAGCAGACCTGTTTCTGAGGTTTTTTGTTTCCTGAATTTCAGGAGTGTTCCTGCTGAGTTTTCCCCTCTTAGCCTAGCACTAGAAGGAGAAATCCTTGTCACTCCCCTCTCCCTGGAAGCAATACCTTGGTGCAGACCTTGGACCGCAGAAGACTTCACCACCCCTCCTCTTGTTACTGTTACTGCGCAAAGAGAACCGTCTGCCCATTCAGGCCCCTTAGCTCTCTCTCTGTATTCCCCATTGTTTCCCTTTCCTCCAGGAAGCTCATTTCTGGTATCCCATGTTCACACTCCTTCTCCTCCACCTAATATTCCCATCGCAGGAGTTAATCCCCCCATGACCAGAATGGAGGCCATAATAGTTGCTAGGTATGCTCCCCTTGTGTTACCACAGCTTCTCAATTCCCTTCCATCAGATGGATACCTTAAGAAGCTACCCAAGTTCACAGGTGAAGGGGACATAGCTATCGAAGAACACCTTGAAGCCTTTTACAACTTCACAGATGATCATGTTATCATGCATGCAAATGTATGGATGAGAATTTTTTTCCATAGCCTAGAAGGTGAAGCTAGGAAATGGTTTAGAGCCCTGCCTCCTGGATCTATAGATGGGATTGAGGCTTTGGATAACGCCTTTCTGAGACAATGGGGAGACAAAAAAGACTTCATGTATTACATGACAGAGTCTGGGTCCCTGAAGAGAAAAGAAGGAGAGTCTATCTCTGACTTCTCTAAGAGATTCAATAAAATGTATAATAAAATCCCCGTTGAGATAAAGCCCTCAGAAGCCTCTGCTAAGATCACTTATGCTAGCACTTTTGATCTCGATTTCTGCCTATTGTTGAGGGACAGAAGAGCCACTACTCTGGCTCACATACAGGATGTGGCCATGGAAGTAGAATCTAACATACTAGTTGTTGACCGACTTAGGGATAAGGCTGGTAGAGATATATCTAGGAAAATGCCTGAAGCCTCCCCATCCCATTCCTCTCCCCTTCCCCTACAGTCAGATGAGGTAACTAGAATGCTAAAATAGCTTTCGGCTAGGATCGAAAGGTGGGAGTTAGAAGGGAAGCCCCTATATAGAAAGCCCCAGAATGTTGATAGTAGAGGTTTCAGGAGACCTAATAACAATGTGCCTTAGGATTTCCCAAGGGAACAAAGGGGGAAAGACAGAGAAGATCAAAGGATTCAAACCCCCCTCCAAAATAACCTAGTTTATCATGAGGAAGGAGAGGAGATAGATGAGCTTGATCCTGAAATTCATTGTATTGAAGAAACTTCCCCTTTCCCCCATTTGACTCAGTCTGCATATGAAGAATCCCTTATGAACATTCAAATTAATGAGTTAGGTAAAGGAGAAAAGGCCAACAACACCTCTAGCAGATACCCTCTCATGTTAAAGAAGAAAGAAGGAAACTTTGACAGCCAAGATCAACCCATCATAGCAGAAAGGCCTACTAAATCTGCAGCAACCACTACTAAAGAAAAGAAAACTCAGAATGTTTTGTCAGCAGTCAAAGAACCTGTCTCTGAGGTAAGGGAAGCTCCTAAGCCTATTTCCTCCTTTAATTTTGAGCATGAAATTCAAAAGATCAAAATTTCTGTCCCCCTATCAGAGCTAGTTAAAAATGAAGACTTCAAAAGGTCCCTCTCCAAACTGCTACAATCTGAGTCCCCCCAGCCTTCCTCTGACTCAGTGAACCTTCAACATGAAAAGCCAGCAGTCATCCTAGGTCCCATGGTGGAATATAGAGATGATTCATCTCCTCCCTTCTACACTTCCCTGAACATACATGATAAAGTGTTGCATAATTGCCTCATGGATTCAGGAGCTTCCCACAACCTTATGCCCAAAATAGTCATGGAAGAGTTGGGACTAGAAGTGACAAAGGATTACCATGATTTCTACTTTTTTTATTCAAGGAGGGTGCAATGTCTTGGACTCATCAAAGACTTGGTGGTCTCTTTATTTTAGCTGCCAATGAAGAGTGTGGTCATGGACATTGTGGTAGCTGATGTTCCCCCCAAGTTTGGCATGTTGTTGTCTAGGTATTGGATTAAAAGACTTGGAGGAAAATCATAGATGGATCTCACATATGCCACCATTCCAGTCTTTGGAGGGGAACACAGGAGGTTGTACAGAGAAGCTCAACTAGCCTATATTGTCAGTGATGAAGCAAACCCCACCAATCATCCCATCTTTGCACTTGATACTAATTTGGGGTCTAGTTTGTTGCAGATCACTGAAACTCCTGATGCCCCTTTACAGATCAGAAAGCAACCCATTCTTAATCAAGAGATACCTCCTTCGACCACCTCTCTTTGGAAGATGTTCTTTGACAAAGCCTCTTCCAGTATAGGCACTGGTGCTAGAGTAGTTTTCATATCGCCTCGTCAAGAGACCATGTCCCTGTCATACAAGCTGGAATTTGAAACCACCAACAATGTGCCAGAGTATGAAGCTTTTGTTCTGGGTATGAGGGATGCAAAATAAATGGGAATAAGGGAGATGGCAGTGTTTGGAGATGCTGAATTGATAATCCAACAGGTCAGGAATGTTTATCAGGTCAAGCATCCTCGGCTCAGAAGTTACAGAAACGAGGTATGGGACCTGATTGATAATTTCTTCTCGGCTTTCAACATTTCTTTTGTCCCAGGGGAGGATAATACTTCGGCCGATTCCTTAGCTATGTCAGCTAGTCTGTTTAGAGTCCCTTTGCTGCCGAGGACCAAATGTGGGGTCGAGATAAGGTATAGGCCATCCATCTTGGACAATGTAAAGAATTGGAAGGTATTCGAAGACAATGTTGAAATCGAGAAATTTCTTCAGTCCATCAACGATTTTTTTGCATTGAACATTGATCAGGACCCTGATCCCGAAGGTGACCCTCACTCTGAGGTATTCTTAAATAAAATTGTTAATCACAATATTGTTCAATTTCCCAGCAATCACATTCCAAGGGGACTAGTCCCTTTAGAAAGATTGTTCGATGGGAATGATGTGGCAGTAAAAGATAAGATTTCAGGAGGAGATGTTGATACATCTGAGTGAAACATTGGCACACAAGAGAAGCCTAAGTTCGTCAAGTTGTCAAGCATCCTGACCCAAGAACAGAGGGCCAAATACACTGAATTATTAAGAGAATTTGTTGATGTGTTTGCATGGACCTATGAAGACCTCAAGACATATGACGCATCTGTCATTGAACACAAGATCCCACTGAAGGAAGAGGCTAAACCATTTAGGCAAAAGCTAAGACAGATAAACCCCATGTTGTTTCCTGTCATGGAAAGAGAAGTGAAGAAGTTGTTAGATGCCCAAATCATTGTCCCCTTGAGATATTCCAAATGGGTGGCCAATTTGGTCCTGGTGAGAAAGAAAAGTGGAGAAATCAGGCTCTATGTTGATTTCAGGAACCTGAATAGGAGCTCAAAGAAAGACAATTATCCCATGCCCAACATGGAACACATATTGCAGAGGGTAACTGGTGCATCTAGGATATCCATGATTGATGGTTTCTCTGGTTATAACTAGATATCAATCATGCCCGAGGACAGAGAAAAAATGGCCTTCACCACTCCTTGGGGCACATTCATGTATGCCAAAATGCCTTTTGGATTGATGAATGCAGAAGCAACATTTCAGTGAGCCATGGATATAGCCTTCATTGGGGAGAAAGATCAGTTTGTGGTGATCTATTTCGATGACATCACAGTCTTCTCCGGGTCGGACAAAGAGCATTGTTGTCACTTGAGGAAAGTTTTCTTGAAATGTCGGAGGTTTGGCCTGTCTTTAAACCCCAAGAAATCTTTGTTTGCTATGAAGGAGGGGAAGTTTTTAGGTCATATAGTATCAGCAGAAGGAGTAAGGATTGATCCCAGCAGGGTAGAGTCAATTCAGACCCTGTCACTTCCCCAGTCTAGAAAGGAAGTTCAGGCTTTTTTAGGGAAGGTTAACTTTCTGAGGAGGTTCATCTCAAATTTCGCTGAGATGGTGAAACATATCACAACCATGCTCAGGAAAGGAAATGAAGTTAAATGGACTGCTGAACCCAGGGAATCTTTTATCCAAATAAAGAAGGCTTTGACTGAGGCACCTATGCTGATCAGTCCTGATTATTTCAAGGATTTCCTGATTTTTTCTTTTGCTTCTTTTGATACAGTAGCAGCGGTCTTATTGCAGAAAAATGAGGAAGGGTGAGAACAACCCATTTTGTTCTTTAGCAAGGCATTGAGACATGCAGAAGTCTGGTATGAGATCATGGAGAAGCAGGCCTATGCCTTGGTGAAATATCTCAAAGTTTTCAAAGTCTATGTCTTGCACTCAAGGGTCACTGCATACGTTCCTTCAGCCTCTGTGAAGGACATTCTTATACAACCTGACATAGATGGGAGAAGAGGTAAATGGATTTCCAAGATCCTAGAGTTTGATCTGGAGATTAAGCCCACCAAGTTGATAAAGGGGTAGGGTTTAGCCAAGTTGTTAGCTGAATCCAATTGCAAAGACTTGGGAATTAGCTTCATTAATGCTTGTTCAAAAAATCAGCAAGCTAATTCATCCAACAAGAGTTCTCAGGGTGACTTATCACTAGCAGAATGCACCTGGTACAGAGATATTTTGTATTTTCTGCAAGAATTGAAGCCTCCTGGTGGAATGGGGAAGAGAAAGGCAAGGGATTTAAAGCTCAAGGTGGTTAGATATTGCCTCATTGACCGAGATTTATACTGGAAATACCCTCTAGGGGTATTTTTAAGGTGCCTGAATCCACAAGAAGCCCAGAAAGTTATGTTTGATTTCCATAGTGGCCTTTGTGGGGGTCATCATTTTTGGAATACCACAGCTCACAAAATCCTCAGGGATGGATACTACTGGCCCACTTTATTTGCTGATGTCTGCAGAGGAATCAGAGCTTGCATCAAATGCCAAAAGTTCTCAGGAAAGTAGCAGCTCAAATCTCTGCCACTAAAGCCTGTAGTAGTTTTGGCACCCTTTTAGCAGTGGGGATTGGACTTCATTGGGGAAATTCATCCTCCCTCAAGAAGCCAACACAAATGGATCCTAACTGCGACAGACTATTTCACCAAGTGGATAGAAGTTTCCCCCACCAGGAGTACTTCACACAAAGTAATCATCAGCTTCCTGGAGGACATCATAGCCATATTTGGCCACCCTAGTAGAATTATCACCGATAATGCCACCTCTTTCCAGTTTGAGCCTCTTGTTAAGTTCTTTGAACAGTTTGAGATTTCACTAATTCACTCCACTCCCTATTATCCTCAAGGAAATGGACTGGCGAAGTCTTCTAATAAAGGCCTGATCAAGCTCATTAAAAGATTATTGGAAGACAATAAAAGGGCTTGGGATTCAAAACTCAAATTTGCTCTGTGGGTTGATCAAGTGACAACAAAGAGGTCCCTGAACACCTCACCTTTCCAACTTGTTTATGGGACAGAGGTTGTTTTTCCTACTCAACTCACTTTATCTGTGGCGAAATTCTTTCAGGACCTTGAAGGAGAACCAGACCATATGGTCAGGAGAATTCATCAAATGGTGGAAGTGCAGCAGATCAGGGAGCAGGTAATGAACAGGGCCTATAGTCATCAGCATAAGATCAAGCAAGCCTTTGACAGGAAGAGCAGGAAGAAATATTTTGAGTTGGGTGATCTGGTGCTCAAGTGGGATGCACCCAAGCAGGATAGAGGCAAACACAATAAGTTTGATGCCCTCTAGATTGGGCCTTTCAAAATCTCTGAAGTATTCTCAAACAACACTTACAGGTTGCAGGATTTGGAAGGAAAAGAAGTTTTTGATGGCCTAGTTAATGGGCATTTCTTGAAAAAATGTTTTTTCTGAGCCGGAGATGGCTCCTCTGTTTTTGTAAATATTTTTTTTTGTTTTCGGCTTAATAAATGACTCCATATCCCAACAGCAAGGCACTGGAACTGAAAAAGAAGTCCTTAGAGCATCACAGGGATGACTCTATCCCCCATGGAGCCTAATGTTAGCACCTAAATATGTAAGAAGGGTATTTTTCCTAAAAGGTGTGCCCCCCATTGGCGAAAAGAGGGCAAGAAGTGGAGTAAAAACCCACTTATCTTAAGTCAGGGCGCAATTGTACATTTGGATAAGCGGCGAGCAAATCTGGGTGGCTAGAATCTGCACACCCAGATCTGTGGTCAGGATTGGTTTTTGGACCCCCCTTGCCATTCTACCTTTTAGCAAGAGGGGGGGGGGGGGTCCAGAATTGGCCGCGCATCTCTCAACGGCTTGAATTGGGGTGCTCAGATCTATGGTCAAGGTTGGATTATGGACCCCCCTTGCCATTCTACCTTTAACAAGGGGTGGGGGGGGTCCGGAATTGGTGGCTCTCAGTGGAGCCCACGATGTCCCATCTCCAATATCCTCCACCTTCCGTCATACGATTTCCACTCAGCGCCATCCTAGCACATCCCTTTCCCCTTTTTTCTCTCATTTCCACCTGTCACCTCCTGCCAGGTGTTCTCCCCTCATCCTCTAACTCATCCTTCCTCCTTTCCTCAGGCATGTCGCCTTACAGTTTCCCTGTCATTATTCCCATGGCACTTTGCCTAGTCATCAATTACCACAGCCCTCTTCCCTCCGACTACATGGCCCCTCTCCAGCTCATCACCCACTCACCCCCTGCCATGTGTCTCTCTTTCTCTCCCAGTCGCCTCCATCTGTATGGTCATCTCTAATCCTTATCCACTCGAGCCCCATGCTCCGTGTCTCCTCCGCCCATCCACCACTTCCCATTATGCGCCCTAGCCTTTGCACTGGCCTCCACGTCTTATCCATCAGGTCGTTCAACCAATCCAGGTGGTAGCGCGAGAAGACCTCCACATCCCAAAGGTGTAGAGTTGGCCAGACCATTCTCAATCCCAAGGAAGCAATTATTTAGGTAGTTGGTGGTGGTTAGACATCGTCTCCATCATAAATGGAAAGTCTGGCGATGAATTTAAAGCATGTCGGTTCATCCGCGAGACTATCAGGAGTTTGATTGTGTCTGTCATAAGTGCACGATCATTCAGAGATTGCATGTGCAGATTGTTAGTGGACATGTAGACGCAATGTTTTTAATACAGTGTCTCAGTTTCACTGTTGTTCTTTTTCTTTGAGTATATGTAGGCAATTTTTCCATTTTGTAATCAATCGATGGTAGAGTGCAGCTCCCGATTGTAAAGCTTTAATCCAACCTCTGGTTTTCTGGTTATAGAAGAACATTTGAGACTTCTTGTTTAATGACAACCAGCTTCTTCTTTTCCCTTTTTCTCTGAATCTAAGATCTCGGGCATGAATGATCCAGTCAGGTGTTGCATTGCTATATTGTGTAGGTTTGATTATATCAGTTCTGCAATCTTCTTGGGTTCATTTTGAAGTTGTTTGGTTCTAAGAGGATCTCATACCCGAGACTTTTCCTCTTTTGTGAAGGTTGTTGGAAGACCTGACGTCCAGAGCAGACTTTATTTCCCCTTTCTCTCCCCCACTTACTCACCACTATCATTATTACTAGCTTATGTTACGTCAAGACCTCATGTGTCATTGATGTTCCAGCCCAGTTTTTTGAGTTAGAACGATATTGTTTCGAGTTTACTTCCATCTGATCACCCCTTTATAAACAAACGTGACATAAAACTAATGGGCGTCGGGCTCTGCTCCTGCTGCAATCTAGGAGTGACTTCCATCGCCAACAGGCACCATTACAGATCTCCCAAAAGTTGTGTTTTCGGATGAGATCGTGTTGCAGCTTCATTGAGTTCTAGATGAGAGAGCCTTGAGTGTTATGAGTGGAGAGAATTAGGTTATGAGGATCACAGTCAGCTACATATTTCTTGTTCCATAAATGTGCCCATATACTAGAATTGTTTGAAACCCAATTCCACCACGTTTTGGCACTGAGGATTTCATTGCTCTTGTCAAGATCCATTAATCCCAAACCTCCCATGGATTTGGGTAGGAAGACTTTATCCCAATTGACCAGATCCCATTTGGGAGTGTTGTTTTCTCCACCCCAGAGGAAGGTATGTTGAATTTTTCCTTATAGCCTTAAGAACCCATTTAGGGGCAGCAAGAAATGAGAAGAGGTACAACGACATAGTTTGAAGTACAACTTTGATGAGAACAAGTCATCCTGCCAGGTTGAGGGACCGGAAGGTCCAGGAAGAGAGATTTTGTGTCAATTTATCAATAAGTTCCTTCCAGGAGGATTTTTATAGGGCTTAGTCGATCAATGGGGCACCTAGGTATTTTGAGGGGAGGGAGGAGATGGTGAAGCCTAGATTTCTAGCGATGTTCCTTTGGGTGGTGGTATGGGTGTTAAAGAAAAAGATGTGATATTTTTCAAGGTTAACAGAGGATCTGGAGCATTTTGAGAAATATTTAAGGATGCCAAGAAGAGAATGTGCTTCTTGTACGGAGGGATGATCCATGAGCAAGTTTTCATCCACAAATTGTTGGTGGATTAGGGGTTGATTGTTGTGAAGGTTAAGTCCCTATAGAGATCCCATAGAGTGAGCATTGTTGAGCATGTGACCAAGGGCCTTGACCGTGAATATGAAAAGGAAGGGAGAGAGAGGTTCCCCTTAACGAATTCCTATGGAGGGTGAAAAGGTACTAGAAGTACAGTCGTTGACCAAGACAAAAAAGAAGGTTGAGGACAGAAGAGAGAGAATCCAATGCACCCATGCCAAGCTGAAACCGAAAGCTAAGAGAGTATTTTCAATGTAATCCCATCTTAGGTGGTCAAAATATTTGGAAAAGTCCAACTTGAGGAGCATACTAGGTTTCTTGGTTTCTTTTAAAGAATGGATAACCTCATGCGCTAGAATGATGCCATCCAAAATGTGTCTACCTTCCACATAACCCATTTGTTCAGGGGAGATGAGAAGAGGGAGAAGAGGATTTAACCTATTAGCAATAACTTTGGTGATGATTTTATAAATGACATTGCATAGGGTAATGGCTCGGTACTTACTTGGCAAAGCGAAATTCTCCTCTTTTGGGATTAGGGTGAGAAAAGTGGCATTGAGAGCTAGTAACACCCATTGTTTGTTGCAGGATTCCTCCACTATCTCCAAAACATCCTGCTTTAAGAGGTCCCAACAGGAGTGAAAAAAATTGATGGTGAAACCATCCAGGCTAGGGGTTGTGCCTTCCTTCATTTGACTGACTGCAATTTCCACCTCGTGTAACATGATTGGGTGCATTAAGGAGGAATTTTGGTGCTCGGTGACTAGGCAGGGGATCTAGTTACTGACCAATTGGATGTCTTCCACTCTGGAGTGATTTTCTTCAGAGAGAAGATCCTCAAAGTAGGATACCAACTCTTTCTTAATATCTTTTTGGGCTTCCAACCTGGATCCATCCTCTTTTTTAAGGTAGGATATTTTGGTGTGCATTATGTGTTGTATAGTGGAGTGATGGAAGAAGGAAGTGTTGCACTCTCCCTCTTTTAGCCAAGAGACTCTACACTTTTTCTTCCATAGGATTTATTCCTATTTGCACCTATCTTCTATTTGGGATTGGAGTTCCTCTTCCTTTTTGGCCTTATCTTCCGTACTTACTTCTCTGATGATTTGTTGTTGCAAGGTATGCATCTTCTATTCCAAGTGGATTTTGGCACTAAAGATGTTACCAAAGGTGGATTTGTTCCAAACTCTCAAATTTTTCTTTAGCATTTTAAGTTTCTATTGAAATCTGTACATTTTGGAAGATCTTGTGGTGTGAGTGGTTGTCACAATCCCACTACAACAACTTAGATTTTTCATTTTTTTCTTCGAGGAACAGAATCCTTGAGACTTCTATGGGGCCTAGCGCAAACCCTCTCTTCCCTTATCTTCCTCCAAACAACCACAAGCTGGCCTTAGCGCAAGCACCTTTTTCAACTCGAGAGTCGGGAATCAAGACTCTCGACTCCCCTTTCTCCAAACACCGATACTCGAGATACTATATGGGTATGGCTCCCTCCTCACTAGTGCCTGCTATAGATAACCGTAGGCTAGGCCAAACACTAGCACCACTCGCAACCTTGCCAGTTGAGGTGTTGAGCTCTCGTGCTCCTCCTTCGTGAATCCCCGAGATGCGAGAGGTCTATGTTGCGTGGAATTTACCAAAGCGACGTGCACACACCACTTGTCAACCCTGCTATACTCTACTCATGAGTTGTGTCACCGCCACCCGTCACACGAGACCTCAGCTCTCGGCATTTCACGGCCTTAGCGATCAAGGTGCATCTTCTTCATCCTACAAAACCCTGAGCCATGATAAGTCAACAGTGGGTTGACTCTTTCCCAGTGTGAAACGTATCTACCACTGGTCACCTGCTTCCTAGGCTAAATACTAGCGCTACTCGCATCTTGTGACTTCACGAGTTGGAGTGTTGAGCCCTCATGTTCCTCCATCATGAGGTCTCCAGATACGATAAGTCAACAATGGGTTGACTCCTTCCCAGGTGACATGTGTCCATCACCTGTCACCCGTTCCCACCATTCTCTAGGCACTTGTTGTTACACCACCTGTCAACCACGTGGTCCCCACTTATGAATGGGTCACGTGTTTGCACGATCCCTTGGCACTATGCACTTCATGACTCCTACAATTGAAAAGAAACTCCCTCAAGTTCTGAACCTCCGATAGGTGATAACCACAAAATTTCTGATCCAATGGTTCTCCCATGCCTTGGACCCAACGGTCATGATCATGTCGCGATCTTGAGAATCGTGAGTTCATACAACCCTACCCTTGACCACTCCAAGTCGCGAGTCAGGGAAATTCTACTCTCCTACCTATACAAAGGCTAAGATCGATGGTCAATAGGGATCCATCAGATCCTTGGATCTACGGTCTGGGATCCCATCGCTACATGCGAAGGACGAAAGGGTCGAGGTGTTAATGCTTGTGCTCCTTCTCTAGATCCATCGGTCTTGACAGATTTGGGGTATTCCCGAAAGGATTCCAATCATTTGTCTACCAAATGATAGGGTATTCTCTCTTTCTATAATTGGGCTCGCTATCCCTTCTGAGCTTGAATCACGAAATTTAACTTCTCGGGACTTCAAACTCCCACGACTCTGAGACCTTAGATAGCTATCCTTCCTTGCATAAGGTTTCCAAACCCGGATCGCATGAACCTTCAGACGGTTCTTGGGAAATCATCCAAAATCTTAGTCGATTCTCTGGGTAAAGGTTCGGCATGGTTTCAAGGTTTATGGGGTAATCCCCGGGGAAGAGTACTCTTGAGGAGCCTTCCCGGAACATTACGAGAGTTAAGCAAACAAGATGATTCTCAGTGGAGAAAATTCATGCCCCAACCTTAATACTTTGTACAGAAACCAACCATGGCATGTAAGCATACACATGCATTCATTATTTCCAGTCTAACACACCAGGCAATCATTCTACACCGAAATTATTATGGGCATATAAACATGAGCATGTATTCATGATATTTATTTCGAAATACAAGGTATAAAAAACTTATCAGATCTACCAAGTGTGATTCAACTGCTGAGAGGGGTGCTTGTTTCCACCCAACCATAGGCTCAATGACTCCAAATGGATTTACCACTAGCCACCCCTGAGCTAGACCACGATGCTTTGAGGTTCAGTCTCCTACTTCCAGCTCAACAGAAATCAAGGATGAAGGTTACTCTCCTTCTCCTGATGCAGGAAAATAATCCAGGATGAAGGTTACTCTCCTTCTCATGGTATTCAGAACTCTCTGCATTTCCAGGGTTTCTACAGTTCTCTTCCGTGATCCCCCGTCGTGCGTGCTTCTCTCTCCCCCTCACCACATTTCCTCCCTTGCCAATTTTTGTCTACAAGGTTGTGTGTGGCACGAATTCCATCGTTCGTGGTCAAGTATGAAGGTTGTTACAGATGGGAGGTTCACCTCCATCCCCTCATTAACTCTTGAAGAGCCTCCCCACCTACCAATCTGACGGGAAATCCATTCCAGGATCAGAGAGCTGCTTTGGTTTGTGAGCAAGTATAAACCAGTACGGTACTGGCTCGGTGGAAGTTAATGCAACCATTCCAGGTCCCTTCCACCACCTCTCATTAGCCATCATGGTATCTTTTATCACATCCCCCTCCCATCAGTCATGCAACACATATTCATTATATAATTTACATTCATCGACCTTTTATGCAAAGGTCCATCAAATCAAACATTCACAGCTTTGAGTTTTCCATAGTTCTTGGCCAATATAGTTATAATTACAGACTGGGGGAAATAGGGTGTTACAATTACCACCCCCTTAAAGGAATATCTTCCTCGATGTTATATCTATCAATATGGAATGTATGTACAGAAGTAAACAAAATTGGATATGCTTGTTTCATGACATCTTCCATTTCCCACATAGCCTCATCTGGGCCAAAATGTTTCCACTTCACCTTGAACTGTGCAATGGTTCGGTTTCTGAGTGGGGTTTCCTTTCTGTCCAGTATGCATTGAGGTTCTGGCAGGAATTCTCCCTCTGGTTCCACCTAGATCACAGACCAGTCAATTATATGATTATAATCATGTACATATCTCTTCAATAATGAAACATGGAAAACATTATGTGATTTTATTGTGGGAGGAAGTGCTAGCCTATAGGCTATAGGTCCCACTCTATCTAGAAATTCAAAGGGTCCACAATACCAAGGTGCCAACTTGGAACAAGCTTCCATCCTCAGGGGACTCTTCCTAGGCCTAACTCTGAGATATACATGGTCTCCCATCTTGAATTCTCTCGGAGTTCTCTTTCGGTCGGCGTAACTTTTCTGTCGGTTCTGAGCGACCTTTTGATTTTGTTTTATCTGAGTCACTTGTTCTTCCATTTCTTTCAACATGCCGGGTCCAATAGTAACTCTTTTCATGGGATTACTCCAACTAACTGGAGTATTGCATGGTCTACCATAGAGGACTTTGAAAGGGATCATCTTCAGGGATTCTTGGTAGCCATTGTTGTAGGCGAATTCCACCAGTGGCAGGAAATCTTCCCACTTCTTGGGTTGATGCATTACATGCATTCTTAGCATGTCTTCCAATATTTGGTTCACTCTTTCCATCTGTCCATCGGTTGGAGGATGATAGGAAGTGCTAAACAGTAATTTGGTCTCTAGACCAACCATCAAGGATTTCCAAAAGTTGGAAGTAAATTTCGTGTCTCTGTCAGACACGATCTCTTTAGGCATACCATGTAGTCTAAATATCTCCTTCATGAATATGCTGGTGATATCTATTGCCTTGCAAGTCGATTTGACGGGGATAAAATGGGCAGACTTGCTCAATTTATCCACCACTAACATGATGGCATCATTATGTTTGGTCTATGTTGGTAATCTGGTGATGAAGTTCATGGAAATGGTTTCCCGCTTCCATTCCGGGACTGGTAGAGGTTGTAATAACCTTGTTGGGTGTCGATGTTCTGCTTTAACCTGTTGGCATTCTATGCATTTGGCTAAGTACTCAGCTATGTCTTTCTTCAATCCAGGCCAATAGAATCGTTTCCTGGTGGCTGTGATCATATTTTGGTATACGGGATGACCATTATATGGTCTTTTATGTAGTTCATCCATTATGAACCTCTTCAAGTCATCACATTCTGGAATATACAATCTGTTTTTGTAAGTTAGCATACCTCCATCTATCATCTGGTAGCCTTCATACTTTATTCATGTGGGTTCTTTCTCTAGGTACGAGGTCACAGTCTGGAAGAATGGGTCTATTTCTTGTGCATTCCTGACTCTTTCCTTGACATTCGTCTCGCAGGTGCTCACCACTACTAGATGAATTGTTTTCATACTTCTGCTAAGGGCATCGGCCACGTTATTTTCCTTTCCTTTAACATGTTTGATTTCAAAATCAAACTCACTAAGGAGGTCCATCCACCTAGCTTGTCTAGCATTGAGCTTTGGTTGGTCAAACAGATATCGCAATCCACTGTGGTCTGTCATAAGAACAAATTTCCTCCCCAGGAGGTAATGTCTCCACATTTTTAAGGCATGCACTATGGCGACCAATTCTAGATCGTGGGTCACATAGTTGACTTCGTGCTCATTCAATTTTCAGGATTCATAGCAGACTACACTTCCTCCTTGCATAAGGACTCCTCCGAGCCCTTCCTTCCAGGCATCTATGCACACGAGGAAGTTAGCTTCGAGATCGGCGATCTTCAACACGGGTGCATGGGTCAGTAGATGTTTTAGGGATTGAAATATTTCTTCACATTCTTGTGTCCACGTGAACTTAGCTCCCTTCTTCTGGAGGGCAGTGATTGGACAACCAATCTTGGAGAATCCTTTCATAAATCTCCTATAGTATCCTGCTAAGCCCATAAAGGATCTGATATCTAAAACGTCCTTTGGGGTAGGCCATTCCATGATAGACCTAGTCTTGTCAGGGTCCACTGCTACTCCTTCTTCAGATATGACATGGCCCAAGTAATGTATTTGCTTCTGGAAAAAGTCGCACTTAATAAATTTGGCATAGAGTTGATGTTCTCTTAACAGTTGAAGTACAAGTCTAAGATGTTCTTCATGTTCCTCTCTATTCTTGGAGTAAATCAATATATCATCAATAAAAACCAGTACAAATTTGTCTAGGAATTTGATGAGTACATTGTTCATCAAGCACATAAAAGTGGCAAGGGCATTGGTTAATCCAAATGGTACTACCACAAAATCATAGTGACCATATCTCATCTTGAAGGCATTTTTGTGGATGTCTTCACCCTTGATTCAGACTTGATGGTATCCAGATATCAAGTCAATCTTTGATAAGATGGAAGCACCTCCCAATTGATCGAACAGGTCGTCGATCCTGGGTAAGGGGTACTTGTTCTTTATGGTTACCTTGTTTAGTTGTCTATAATATATGCATAGTTGGAGGGTACCATCTTTCTTCTTTACAAACAAAATGGGTGCTCCCCATGGAGACACGTTGGGTCGGATATAGCCTCTGTCCATCATTTCTTTTATTTGTAATTTAATCTCAACTAGCTCGGGTGTGCTCATCCTGTAGGGTGTCCTAGACACTGGCATCGCTCCCAGTGCAAGTTTTATCGAGAAGTCAAGGTCCCTTCTCGGAGGTAGACCTGGTACCTCTACCATAAATACATCTCTATATTCTCTTAGTGCGGGGTGGTCTTCGAGGATTGGTTTTTCATCTTCAACTGATTCCAACACCTGTATCGCATAAAGTAGACATCCCTTTCTGCAATACTTTCTCATTTGAAGGGATAATATTCATCTCACCGAGACAGGTTTTTGGATCCCTCGAAGGGTTATCCTTCTTCCTTCATCACCTACACATTCTAAAGTTTTATGGTAACAGTCTAGTCTGGCTCTATATGTGGCTAGCCAGTCCATTCCAATCAACGGGTCATATGATCCTAGGAATAGTATGTTAAGGGTTTCTTGGGTGGGGAATTCACCCATAGTGAATTGGCAAGCTGGTATGACCTCCGCTACCTTTCTTTTGGTGCCAGTGGCTAACTGTACCAACCATGGCTTGGCGTGTTTATGTGGCTATAATTT
>SNQJ01S0061494.1:3407-40086 GCA_010110895.2 Picea sitchensis | reverse complement strand
TAAATATAAAGAAGCAACTCGTACCTTTTGTGTATGTGGCACATTATGTAGATCAAATAATTGCTCCATCTGAAGTATCCATGTGATTGGGTCCTTGCCATAAAACTTCCTCATATCAATCTTAGGAATGTGGTTGGTCTTCAACCCAAAGTTGGAATTTCTCCATTCTTGATTCACCTTCCTTGTGTCCTCATCATGAATTTCATGGGATACATTTTCACTTTTAGGTGTCCTCTCTATTATGAAATTTTTCAATCCTTCCATGATCTCCCCTTTTAAACCCTCCATCATCTCTTGTAGTTCATATTTTGTTACTATATTCTTTTGTAAATCATTTATGTCCCTACACATTTCTTCACCTTCATCAAGATTCCATGTAGGATTATCTGGAGGCTTATTTGGTGTAGAAGTTCCCTTGATTTTGAGGTGGTTCTTCTAGACAATATTTCTTTTGTTGTATATCCAAATTTTCGACCCTTCTGGGTATGAAACTTTATTTTTTTTAGTTCTCTGATATTTCTTCTCTATAATTCCACAGGTTTGATCAAAATTGGATGTGCCAAGTGAAATTTATGGTAACATCCCCACAACTTGTTGGTTTTGGCCTTTCCGGGAGATGTCACTTGTATAGCGTGCCCCACACAAAATAATTGATATAAAATTCTGAAACTTGTACCAAAAATACTACAGGCTGTCCACTATCCAATGCAACCAGTCTCACTCAATTTGGATACTCTATGAAGAAGTTATGATTGTTTTACCTGGAACACCTTCTTGAGACTAGTCAGATACCCTATCTTCCATAGGGTGTATATACAAATTTTAAAAGACCTAGAAGCTTAAATTTTTACCACAGATACCTTACTAATTTCTGTGAATATCCTGCATATTTTAGGGTTTGAAACGTTACATAAAACATTTTATAGCGAAAATTCCGCAATGACTCAGTTCAGGATGATTCCAGAACCCTATCTTGCACAGGCTAAATTTCTGATATTATAAGGCCTCAAGAGATGAAATTTTAATCCAACGTACCTTGATCCGTATAATAAATATCCTACAAGCTATTCCTTCTGAAACGTTGTAGAAAAAAATTTATAGCGAAAATTCCAAGGTGTCTCAGATGTAGCAGCAAAACCCCAAGACCTTGAGCTCTGATACCATATGTTAAGAACCAAATATCAATATAGCATAGAAAAACCTTAGAATAAGTACTCAATGCCTTGAAAAAAAGATAAATTCAGATAATAAACCTCTTCGAGGGGGAAACCTCCTTATTCCCACATAAATGTACAATTCTAAGATGATTCCAAATGAAAATGTCTCCTTGGTATATATAGGAGACTAGGAGGTATAATTACAACTAATGGAATAAAGCTGACATAAATAAAATAACATTACTAATGTAATATGCCCCAATTATGGGGTAATTATCCAATATTAGGGCTTAACACTTGGTTTGTTTTCTATTTATGAGGTCTTATTGCATATATAAGTCATTTTATCTCAAAAAAGATGAAATGTAGAAATATCAAAGGGGAAAACCTTGACATCCTTGTTTGTTGTATCATTATCACAAACAGAATCACATGCTTGAAACCTTGTGTTGGCCATGTTCACTTTTGGCAATAGAAGGGACACAATCCCAAATAATGTTCTTTTGATAGTTGGATGGGCCTCATTATAATCTCCAAGGAGAATTTAAATATAGACATATCATGATATATTATTGAAGTATGATTATTTTGAGAATGTATAGGGGGGATGTTAGGTTAAACCACCACTATATATTTGATTGTATGGGAAATAGAGGACCCAAGATTGACTTCAATATTTCTTTCACAAGATCTCATTTCCCTAATTGAAATTCCCCATTGCTATTCAATTCATCCTATATTGGAACATCAAGAATTCATGGTTCATCACACATCTCCTAGGTTAAATCAGTCAAACGGTTGACCTACATCTAGATACAGTCGATCAGGTGATCAATCAACACATTACATCCATCAGTTGAGTAGTTGACGTTCTTGTTGGTCGAACAGTCGAGCAATAGTCGAAGATATTTGAAAGGTGGATTGACCAGCCCAAAAATCGACTATGATTTGGACACATATGAGTTCAGGTTCCTTTTCAAGATGACTCGACAACATGGATTTGACGGAGCCAACTCTAACAACTAACGGTTGTATATGGAAAAGATCTTTCAAATTATGTGGAAGTTCGTTAGATATTGAGGCTATAAATAACATACCCCTTGGGTCATTATCATAATGGTGATCAAGTGATTGAGTTGATATCATATAGAGATATCAAGGTAGAATATGCATTGTGATGTTCTGATCACAATGTTCTTTGCTTAAGTCTTGTAACGGTGTCTTTAGACACCACCCTTGTCTTCGAAATATTGATTCCTCTTCGGTTATCTACATAAATGTTTATATATTTTCGTCATTGATTCCACCCTTTTCCCCAACATGGTAGTAGAGTTGATGGTTTAAAACCTAAACCTATTATTTGTAAACCTTGTTGAGTCAGACATGTTGTGTGATTGACTCTAGGACAGTGGTTTGTTGATTGGAACCTTTGAAAACATACCTTCTGTATAGATATCAGAGATGTCTTTGAAGATTGATCATGTTTTCCTGAATGGATAAAATTGTGCAATATAGGAACCATATATGGAAACCCTACTGAAGAGAAAAGGAATGTGGTAGTACATAAAGAATGCAATTCCAGACCCAACAGATGACTAGGTAAAGTTTGCTAATGATGGAAACAAGGATGAGGTTGTGGGGGTCATCACAACATATATCTTGTGGGATATTCAATTTCACCATAGTGGAATCGACTTCCCTCATCAAGTCTGAAAGAAGTTGAGGTCATTGTTTGACCAAGTCAGAGAGAGCCATGTCATGTATTTGGAGAAAGACTTGATCTCTCTCGACCCTCATTCCTTTGAAAGAATGGAGTACTATTTGGCGTGTGTCAAGGAATTCCAGTTGAAATTGGGACAATGTAGAAAGAACTATCAGAATAAGGATGGAAAACTCATCGAGTTGGTCCTGATGAAATTAAGAACACCATTTGACGTGTTCATGTCAAATTTTCGCACCAACTGGAAAGAACGCAGGGAAGATGGTAAGGACTAAACCTTTGAAGCTTTCTATAGTATTTTTATCATTGATCAGCATAAAATATTTTAAGAAGTAAATATTGGTGGTAAACACCAAGCCCACTTTCTCAAGGGAAAGATAAATATGGATCCCAATGATGGAGTAAGGTTTGATGCCTCTACACAGAAACCTACATATCGTGACTAGAAAGCTAAGGGACAGATAGATGCACCCCAACACATTTGAAAGAAGAAAATATGTTAGTACTATGGAAATATTGTACATGTGGAAAAAGTATGTTATAATAAGAGAGATTATTTATAGGAGAAGGTCAAATGCTTAGAAGGAAACATGTCCTATGAACAATTACTTGCTAATAATTACACCTTCCAAGTCAGAACTTCTTAGGCCTTTCTATCTCATTATACATAAAACAAATGGGTAGTCAAATATGGGTGCACACATCACATGGCTAAGGATGCCTTCTTGTTCACGTGGTTAGGAATCTAAGGAGATGAAAATCTATGTTGTTGATTATTTTCCTATAGATGTTGTTGCTCAGGGTGATGTTACTTTTCGACATGGGAAGATTGTCAATGTCTATCATGTGCCAAATCTTAGTTCCAATCTACTATATGTTTCTTAGTTAACACATACATGTAATATTGTGGACTTTTGGCCAAATCGATTCTATGCTTGTGATTTAAAAGGAAATTCGATTGTCACTGATGGGCTTCTGGACTCGATAGACAGTTTGTACAAATTTTGTGAAACAACTCAACCTGACACTAAACCAACTGCACTTTTTTCTCACACTAATGAGAGAATTCAAATTTTGAATGAGCAACTCGAACACCTGAATTTCCAAAGTATGCAGGCACTAGAAACTCAGAACATGGTTGTTAGTTTACTGAAGATGTTTCCTCCTCAAGGAGACTATAAGGGTTGTGTACTTGGGAAGCAACATCGAACACCATTTGACTCTGGAAAAGCGGGACAAGCACATAACCTACTGGAGTTGGTTCATAGTGATGTTTTTTGCATCAATCTACCTTCACTGATAGGTGCAAGGTATATTTTAACTTTCATTGATGATTTTTCTCACTTTACATGGGTTTATTTTTTTAGTAATAATATCCTTGTCTTTGAAAAGTTCAAGGAGTTTAGAGCCTTTACTAAAAATCAATATGGTCGACCCATCAAATGCTTGAGATCCGACAATGGTGGTGAGTATGTGAATCGACCCTTTGAAGAATACCTAGTTCTGTCTAGTATTGATTGGAAACGCTTGGTTCCTCACACACCTTAGCATAATGGCATCATAGAACGCAAGAATCGGACGTTAGTTGAAATGGATAGATGTATTTTGTAGGTTAAAGATCAACCAACTCGCTTATGGGATAAATTATTTTACAAACTATTTTCTCAATCCCATCTTGACTCGAGTTGTTCCTTACACGACTATATTCAAACGATGGTGTTGAAAGAAGCCTTCAGTCAACTGCCTCCATGTGTTTGGATGTGTTTCCTGGGCTCACATTTTTTATGATTGCAGAAAGAAATCAAATGCAAAGAGTCATGATTGTGTCATGATGGGATACTCTGAAGAGTTGAAATCCTATCAAATTTTTTATCCTGCCAAACATAAAATTATTATCTGACAGAATGTATGGTTTGATGAGAAGTCTTCTAGCATTAAGTTGTTGAATGCCTCCTCTAGATTTCTACAGGATGATTCCTTTGATTTTTCATCCGACACTAGTTGTCATATTCCATATTTCAATCCTTTGACTTGATAGTTGAACTTTGTTCCTCTTTCAACTAGACCATCAACCTCCAAGTCGACCAGTCCATTGTCCTCTGTCTCAACTAGTCTGCCAACTAAAGACCCTCAAACTTTTGATCGACCTATTGCATTGAATTGTATTTCACCTATTTCTTGTCTACCCAAATGGGTTACCAATATAATTGAAGTTGCTAGAGATGATGGCAGGGATGTTTCTTCCAGATGAAAAACTTGAAGACAGAAGCAACATGAAAGCATTTGTAATACCCTTGTTTCCCCCATCTTGTAAATATAATTGTATTTTTCTAAAAAGTTAGTGTAAATATTTATGCTACTAATGTAAAAAAAAAAAGGAAAGTGTTTCATAAGTGTTGAAGGGGTTGCCAAGGTAGATCATGATGCATGAGAGGAAATCAATGAGAAAATTTCCCTTGCCAATTTAATAATCAAGAAAAATACAGATTGCCCATTTTTCTAGAATTGTGGTTAATGGAGGGAGTTGGTAGATGAACTATCAACTTCCCACATTTATGAAAAGGAACATGTGTTGTACCAAAAATACCTTCATGGGTAGAAAAGTACCCATGTAAGGGATTATGGACTGACCCACAAAATGGGGGATTTGACACACAAAATATTACTGAAGAAGGAAAGAGATAAAGAAAATTGGAGAGATGGGAAGAGGGGAGACAATTGGTTGAGTCTGGAAATCCATTTTCTCAGTAGAGAGGATGTAGAGGAATGAGTCTGGTGATCGTTTTCTGAAGAGGGAGAGCATATGCATCTCTCTGGTTCTAAGAGAACTGAAAAAAGAATTTGTTCTGGGTATGGGAATTGTTGGGCAACGTTTCTAACCAAGTTGATAAATGGGGTTGCAAAGAGGATGAGTGACTGAGGAAGCACTCATTGCAGACCCCCTTGCTTGGTGGAGAGAGAAACGATCTGCTAAATTCATCTGGGAAGAGGAGAGTGATCTCCATCCCTGGTTGTTGTTGAACAAGAGGAAGAGTCTCTCTCTGAGAATCATGATCTAGCTAGGGGGTGGCCAGTGGTAAATCCATCCAGGATTTTTTGTGCATACGGTTAGGTGGAAAAGGGAACCCCTGACAACAGTTGCAACACTTTATGGACTCTAGATAAGTATATTTTTCCAAAATCTCTACAGTGTTAATATCAGAAATAATTATAGACTGTGTTGTTAGAGAAATATAAGTTCAGTTTTCCTTGAGAATTTAAGTGTGAATATGGAAATGTTACAACTAGATTTCTATGTGGGTGAAAAACTTCACCATGTGACTTCCTGTGCTAAAACATGGGGGTGAATGTTGAGGTCGACTAAGTTTCACAATTTAAAACATTCATATGCAATAATGAAGGAACAATAATTTTTATTAAACATCAAATAAGAGAGAAAAATATCTTTGCATACTATTTCTTTGTTTTAGTTTTCTCTCAAGCCTTATTACAGAAAACTTAGAGCATATCATAGATGGGTTTTCACTATAGGGAAACAACCCAAATATTGAAAAATGTATAAGTCATTATAAATGGGTAGTATGGAAAAATAATTTAGAAAGAAACATGACCTTTCCTACTTGATTCAAAATATAAAATCCATTTTTGATGTCATTTAGGCATTAACAAATTTTTATTCTAAACTTGTGTTAAATTCCTATAATTTGGGAAGGATCCCCATAATTGTGGTTGGTTGTAACTTTGAGTAGAAATGTAAAATTTTACCGTGAAGGTAAATTTGTGTCTTAGGACCAGTTTCTCCTTAAATTTAGTAGGAGAAGTAAAGCACAATAATAAGGAAATAAAATTTACTCATTTACCCATGAGAAGGGAGAAATTATAATTATATTTTTAATTTCTAGAATGGAGAAGTTTCCTTGGAATATAAACTTTTAGTAAATCCCTTTATAAAGACTCGAAAATTATATTTTTACTTTTCTTATTTTTCTGTAAGAGAAAATAATTTCCTTTAAATCTTCCAGGTAACAAAACTATGCAAGACTATGGAAATATATGTATATATGTCTATATCCATATGATTATGATTATTATTATTAATATTATCATTATTATTAATATTATCATTATTATTCTGAAAATGGGGGCTAAAGTTCCTAGAACGTGAGACCAAAATAAAATATAATTTAATATGATTCCAAATCTCAAAGTACACCAGGGAATAACCTGTGAATAAATGCCTTAAACATCTCATGGTCTTCAGAACTCCAGGAATTTAGGGCTTTGGGGCTTCAAGATGTTTGGGTGATGGATCTCATGAGACGGAGACCCAAACCCTACCTTTCCATGTACAAATGTTGCATAAGAAATAAATATAATCAATTATATGATATTATATTCAATTGCGATCAAATTAACATAATTGAATATAATAACCCTTTAATTGCAATTTATTATATTATAATTCAAAATAACTCATTGTATTTATATTACGTTGTAATACAAGTGGGTCCCCTCCAGAACTCTGGAACTCTGGGACTCCGAGTTATATGAAAATGAAGAATTGCATGGAAGATCTAAAGGTGTGGACCCATATATCTTTCCCAAATTCCAATATTAAATTATTAAATATAATATTGGAGAATTTAAAAAAACCTAGATGTAATTTTCGAGGGGTATAATATAATATATGATATTATATTAAGGTTTATTAAAATAGACACATGTGAATAAGGACAACTCTTCTCCTTCTTCTTTTTTTAATATTAAATAGTGTTGAAATGTGCATAAGTGGAGCCACTTTGGGGCTTCGGGACTCCAGGGCTCTGAGATATTTGAGTATAAAGGATGAGTGGGAGAGCCAAAGGAGTTGACCCAGAGAGCTCTCTCTTTCATCCCAATATTAAATATAATATTTGGAATTTTATAAGCCTGGACGCAATTTCCAAAAAGGTTTAATATAATATTTTAATTGAGTTATTATGATATTCGTACGTGACACAATACTAACCCTTCTTCCCTTTTTAATTTAATATTTAATGTGAATTCACGTGTAAGCTTGGACCCTTTTGGAGTTCGGGGCTCCGAGAGTTCGGAGCTTCGGGACTTTGGGATGTTTAGGGAAGATAGAGCGTAAGAGAAAAATGGTCGAAGGCTGAACCTATTTTCTTGTATCCTAATGTTATAATAAACATTAAATGGAATTAATTATATTATATGGCGATATAATTAATTATATTTTCACAAAGGTATAGTATGAGTGGGACCCTCTCCAAAACATTGGCATTCGAGAGATTTGGGTTCATAAAAGTATGATGAGGAATTTCGCTGAAGGTCGGAGGCTTGGTTATTAATCAATATTAATAATCCTAAGTGCTCATGTGATATATTTAATCATATTATAATAGAATTAAATAGAATTGTATTATAATAGAAGGCCTGAGTTACGATGGATGTTGGCCTGTGTGGATCGAAGTTCCATTTTGGCAGGCTAGGCTAGTGCCACATCAAGACCAGGGTATCGCCACATCAGTTGGTGTGGACAATGTGAGGTCACGAGGATGTCATGTGGTAGTGAGAGAGATATTTCCTATGTAAACCTGAGAACTTTGGAAGGTCATGACCCTCATTCCAGAGCTTAGTTATGAGTGAACTTATCATCATTGGAAATATCTTGATCAGTAGAAGACGATGGAGCTATGATAAAGAAGATTTGAGATGATTGAGAAAAGAAAAAAAATTATACCCCATCCCTTAAAAAGGTACTTAGGGGTTGGGTGTGTGGCACAGTGGTATTAGAGAAGGCAACAAAACTTGGCCTGCTTGGGCTCATGAAAGAGTCAGATAAATATTTTTTCTTAGAAAAATTTTAAGGTGGAGGGAACCCTACCCTACCATATCTATCATAGAAATATTCACTCACTAGGCCTAGATGGGCCAAAGAAAATTCATGAGAATAGTCTACTCAAGGATAATATGAGCATGTTGAGAGTGTTTTCTATCGCAAGGAGATTGCCTGCTTGAGATTCTTGAGGAGAAGGATTGCAAATTGAAATTTTGTTGGGAAATTACTCAACAAAAATTGAATCATGTTGGATTGCAACAAAAGAATCATATCGCTTCTTTGGGGAAATGATAGCCACTCCTATAGGAGTGGGACTGTGTTGATGGACACTAATAAAAAGACTTGGAGGAGAATGGACTGAATAGGTTGCAAGGTAGCCTGCAAATGTGGGCTAATGAAGCCTTTGGTAATCACAATTACTACTTAAATAAGATATTATGCCTTGTGAGTATAATTCCCCATGTCTATAGGCCTTATGGTAATATGTGAGGTCAACTTATTTGACCTGTCATAACAAAAAAAAAAATCTATTGGGATAATCCCCTCTATGAAAAACAAAAAGGAGTCTTATGGACTGAGGATAACCTTCATGAAAGAAGTAAAGTGACATGAGAAAGTTCAGGAGCTCATGGATGTGCTAAGGGAGTGTATATCCCTAGTAAATTAAGGGTGTGCCTATGGAAGAGGTAAGCAAGTGGAATATGTATGCACTACAGGCATAGGTGAAATGATTGGTGCACAAGGATATGCTAGATTGCATATGGAAAAAAAATTATTTAACATGCAAATTAGACATATTATAACCTATGGTGGGTTGTAAGGTATGGTCTACTAATGGACCTTTTAGCTGAGAATTACCTTATGTCAGCAAGATTTAATAGTAAGAATGAAATGTTGATAATGTTGTGGTCTATTACCTTATTAAGATAGGACTGTAAGGATTAATGACAGATTAATGCAAGGCCTGATTAAGGAGGTATCAGAACATATTTGGATGAGTAGTGGATTATATTGACATCCAGAGGTGGATGGTAGCCATATGGATATGCCTTGGTATACTCAGATAGCAATAAAGAGGGAGTTTAGGAAAAGATTCCCTTGTAGAGATCTGTTGACCGAGACTAAATCGAGGCATGATGAAGAGACTAGAAGTGCTTATCTTAATGCCTTGGGTAATGCAGTAGCTACCCATATGAATTTTGATTTATATAAGGTTTTTACAGTCAAAAGGGAAAAAGTGGCCCTTGCTGGTTGTTTCCATGTAGAGAGGGAAGAATCAGTATGAATTATGACTTTGAGACTAGTCATATGATTTATTGTAACATATCACTAAAGAACATTGATATTAAGAAAAAAAATATCAATGTGAATGAATGAGATAAAAATGTGCAAGCGATGCACCTACATATATACAAATATATGTATACATGCTTAAAAGAATAATATGACTACCTGATCAAGTAGGATGTGAGGAAATATGTGTACTTACCAGATCTGAAAAATGTCATGGATGCATGGTTAACCCTATCTTGGAGGGTCTGATTATATAGATGAAATAATATCTTGAGGAGGACATTTCCCATTTCCTCGGGAAAATCTAGAATAAATTGTTGAAAGAATAAATGAGTAGGGATGCCATGTTGTCATGATAAAAGGAAACACAATTATGTATGTGAGGATTGCATGAGAATGATTGTGGAAAATCATGAATTAAATTATGTTGAAGTAAATATTCATGTGAGATGTAAAGTACACCTATGGTAGACACACATAGGCTTATTATGATGCATGTGGTTAAGTGCATTATGAATATAATTTAACATAACGATGAATATGTGTGCATGAACAATATGGATTCATAATAAAGGTGCACTCTTATATCCCTTATGGAATTTTGAGTAAACCTATTAAATAATGAAGTTAGGGCCACTCTAGATAATGATGGTTGTGCAATGAAAGAGTTGCATGCTGAAGGAGCTCCTTGTGGAGGAACTGTGTAAAGACTTTGTCCGGAGAACAAAGTCACAACCTTAATGATTGTTGAACCTTAATGACTGTTGAGAATTGGGAAATGGGATGTAAAACTATATATATAAGAATCTTGGATTACAATCTAAAACATAATGCATGAATGGAAGAATAACAAATGAACGATGACTATTCTAATGTCTAAATAGTAATGTGCAGAATGCACATGTTCATAACTCACTGTGAAAAAAAAAATGTTGTTGTTGTAGCATGTTGAATTATCCAAGAAGCTTAAGGTGAACCTAACCAAGACTACTCAAGGAAAAGAGCATAAATACCCCATCATGGAGTAGATTGCAGAAAAGGAGAAAACGAGGAATGTTTCTCACTTTAAAACTATGAATTGCTTAACAGAGTTGTAATCCTTAAAAGAACAATTTTGTAAACAAGTAAAATTGGTGAAAGGAAAATGAACAAACAAGTATAAACTTGGTTAAATCCATGAATGTGTAAAGGAAGTGAGACCTTAGGAATAGTTTAGTTAAGCTGAAAAGTCTAGACTGTGTAGAAGGATTTGGAAAGAGGGAAGAGTCCCTTAACTCCTTTTTCTTGTTGTGTATTTTGTTTATCTAGGATGAGGAGATGATATATTGTTGTGTGTGAGTGTTTTAGCATGAGAATGGTGATAAATTTGTGACAATAGACACAAATAGAGACTTGATTATGTTTTCACTCATGAAAACATTGAGGGATAAATGTGGTAGAGTGCACAGAGATATGTTGGGGCATATCTGAAAATGTTTTATTGACTTAAATGCTATGATACATGCATTTTTATTTTACATGACGACTAATATAATTGTGGTGTATGTCATGTGTAGAAAAAAAAATTGAAGTTGTTGGCAAAGAAAGTTACCAACGATGGAAAACCTCAAGCAGAGGATGAATACAATAAGGTTGTTGTTAAAATTTGTTGAACGAACTTTAAAAGTCCCCATAAAGAACCGCTAATGTGGTAATATAAGAGGGGGTGTTGGAAGCTAAAACAAGTATAAAGTCTTCATTCCTAGGAGGCATAAGGTATGAATGGACTGGGTAAGAATCCCTTCTGAAATGTTTTTCCAATTCAAATGATAGGTAATTGAATTTGAGTGGTTTTTGGATGCCATTGATACCCAACAAGGGTATGATTCAGGAAAAGAACCCGAAGGATAGAGAAAGGGATCTCTAGTAGTCAAGGATTATTGGAATCCTTGCAAGAAAATTCATGAATCAATAGTGTCATGGGTACGTTGACCCATCAAGGGTGATTGGGAACAAAAGTGCTCATAGGAAACACATTGAATTGAATGCATTGAGGAAATGCATGCTTGCATAAAGGGCAGATAATGTATTTCCCATTAAGGAATGAGGACCTTCCAATACTCTACCTAGATTGTAAAGGTGTTAAATAAAGGAAGTGGGAGGCCATGAGTATTGACACCACCAGTTACCAATAAGGAAGGAAGTGTTTAGATGAAACCATATGAAACTTGTGTTTCATATTATAATATGTTAAATTGAGGGCATGATCATCTCATAGCAGGAAGCACAATCCTACTATAGCAATGAATGAGAATAAATGAGCTATATGGTGAGGAGGTTGGTTGAGCTCCAACACTCCATGGATAAGTTCTTGTCATAAAGTGTGGAAAACTTGAAATCAATGAAAGGATGCATTGGGTATGAATGTGGCCATGAACATTGGCACATTTATTAAATTACTTTAATATTTGAATTGCATTTGGAAAAATTTGGTATGTTGAAAGGATTCATGCGTAAAGAATGGTATTTCCTTTTTCTTTGTGCCATTGAATAGATGAAAATGATTTGACTGTTAGTATGCATAGTTTTGAATATATAGTGTGCACGAGCACTAACAATAGGTTTGAGTATGTCAAGATGGAATTGCAGGAAGAAGAGTCTTGAATATGGCAGTCGAAGTAATCCCATAAGAAAGAACAATGTCTGCTGAGACAAACTGCTATGGGAAGGAAAAATATCATACTTGTGATTCTAGTTTCTGTGTAGAATAGATCTGAAAATAAAATGTGGAATTTGGAAATCTGTGGGTGACATATTTGAAAGAAAATTTTGAATTGGAATTGATGATAACATCTCATGGTTACTGATACAGGTGAGATGAAATATATGTCCTGGAGGGACAAAGGATGGATGTCAATATGGAAAGCATGGAAAAGGATATTGTTGTGACATGAGAACCATGTGATAAGACATGATCACCATAGAATATGTTGTGTTTTGGTAACACAAGCTGGAGGGACACCTTGGTGGAGAAAGTCAGAGGGATGCCTCGGCTATAAGACTCGATTAAGTCTCTAAAACTCTTCTTTTACAAGAAATACTTGGCAAGGCAAGATGGATCACCTAAAGGATTGTATAGCAGAGAAGGGGATATCTAATCCTAGGCCTGGAGGGTGAGTGACTGCAAGGAAGGAGAGACTTCAATAATTCTTGTAAAATATTGGTTGGGATCATGCACACAATGCATATGTCAAGGAAACAATGGGCCAAGTTATTAAGACAACCAACTGGATGTGTATCCATGAAATTGCACAGATAATTATTGTGTTGATATAAATATTCCCTCTTGATTTTTTAACAATGGTAAGAAAAAACTTCATTAAATTGTGATTAATATTCTTGTTGTTTGAAATCATTGTAGACATGTGGCAAAGGCCAAGAGTCTAGGAAAGGACTAGGCGGATAAAATGGAAATGTCACTAAAGTGGATGAAGCATGAGGCATGATTAGTGTTTTAGAGATGCAAAGAACATTGAGGACAGTGTTCCTTTAAGGGGGAGGGGATTGTAATACCCATATTTCCCCCAATCTATAAATATAACTGTATTTTTCTAAAAAGGTAGTGTAAATATTTATGCTACTAATGTAAAAAAAAAGGAAAGTGTTGCATAACTGTTGAAGGGGTTGCCAAGGTAGATAATGATGCATGATAGGGAATCACTGAGGAATTTTCCCTTGCCAATTTAATAATCAAGAAAAATCCAGATTGCCCACTTTTCTAGAATTGTAGTTAATGGATGGAGTTGTTAGATGAACTATCATCTTCCCACATTTTTTAAAAGGATTGGGTGTTGTACCAAAACTACCTTGTCTCATAATCATGGGTAGAAAAGTACCCATCTAGGGGATTCTGGACTGACCCACAAATTGGGGGATTTGACGCAACAAATCTTACTGAAGAAGGCAAGAGACAAGGAAAATGCAGATAAGAGAAGAGGGGAGATAGTTGGTTGAGTCTGGGAGCCATTTTATGAGTAGAGAGGATGTAGAGGAATGAGTCTGGTGACTATTTTCTGAAGAGGGAGAGCATATGCAGCTCTCTGGTTCTAAGAGAACTAAAAAAATGAATTTGGTCTAGGTATGGGAATTGTTGGGTAGAATTTCTAACCAAGAAGATAAACAGGGTTGCAGAGAGGATGAGTGACTGAGGAAGCACTCATTGCATACCCCCTTGCTTGGTCGAGAAGCGATCTACTAAATTCATGTGGGAAGAGGAGTGAATGTTGAGGTCGAATGAGTTTCACAGTTTAAAACATTCATATGCAATAATGAAGCAACAATAAATTTTATTAAACATCAAATAAGAGAGAAAGAGATCTTTGCATACTACTTCTCTATTTTAGTTTGCTCTCAAGCCTTATTACAGAAAACTTAGAGCATATCATATATGGGTTTGCACTTTAGGGAAACAACCCAAATATTGAAAAATGTATAAGTCATTATAAATGGGCAGTATGGAAAAATAATTTAGAAATAAACATGACCCTTCCTACTTGAATCAAAATAAAAAATCCATTTTTGATGTCATTTAGGCATTAACAAACATTTATGCTAAACTTGTATTAAATTCCTATAATTTGGGAAGGATCCCCATAATTGTGGTGGGTTGTAACTTCGAGTGGAAATGTAAAATTTTACTATGAAGCTAAATATGTGTCATAGGACCATTTTTATTTAAATTTAGTAGGAGAACTAAAGCATAGTAATGAGGAAATATAATTTACTCATTTACCCACGAGAAGGGAGAAATTATTATTATATTTTTAATTTCCAAAATGGAGAAATTTTATTGGAATATAAACTTTTATTAAATCCCTTTATAAAGACTGGAAAACTATATTTTTCCTTTTCTTATTTTTTTGTAAGAGAAAATAATTTCCTTTAAATCTTCGAGGTAAAAATATTGTGCAAGACTATGGAAATATATGTATATGTCTATATACATATTATTATTATTATTATTATTATTAAAATGGGGGCTAAAGTTCCTAGAGCGTGAAAGGCCTCAAACCAAAAGAAAATACAATTTAATACGATTCCAAATGCCAAAGTACACCAGGGAATAACACGTGACTAAATGCCTTAAACATCTCATGGTCTTCGAAACTCCGGGAGTTAGGGGCTTCAGGATGTTTGGGTGATGGATCTCACGAGTTATAATCGTCGGAGACTCGAATCCTACCTTTCCCTGTACAAATGTTGCATATGCAATACATATAATCAATTATATAATATTATATTCAATTGCGATCAAATTAACATAATTGAATATAATAACCCTTTATTTTCAATTTATTATATTATAATTCAGAATAACTCATTGTATTTATATTACATTGCAATACAAGTGGATCCCCTCTGGAACTTCGAAACTCCGGGTTATATGAGAATGAAGAATTGTGTGGAAGAGCCGAAAGGTGTGGACCCAGATATCTTTCCCTAATTCCAATATTAAATTATTAAATATAATATTGGAGAATTTTTAAAAACCTAGATGTAATTTTCGAGGGGTATAATATAATATATATGATATTATATTAATGTTTATTAAAATAGCCACACGTTAATAAGGCCAACTCTTCTCCTTTAAAAAAAATATATTAAATAGTGTTGAAATGTGCATAAGTGGGGCCACTTCGGGGCTTCGGGACTCCAGGGCTCCGATAGATTTGAGTATAAAGGATGTGTGGTAGAGTCGAATGAGTTGACCTAAAGATCTCTCTTTTTCATCCCAATATTAAATATAATATTTGGAATTTTATAATCCTGGACGCAATTTCCAAAAAGGTTTAATATAATATATTTTAATTGAGTTATTATGATATTCATACGTGACACAATACCAACCCTTCTTCCCTTTTTAATTTAATATTTAATGTGAAGTCNAAGGTGTGGACCCAGATATCTTTCCCTAATTCCAATATTAAATTATTAAATATAATATTGGAGAATTTTTAAAAACCTAGATGTAATTTTCGAGGGGTATAATATAATATATATGATATTATATTAATGTTTATTAAAATAGCCACACGTTAATAAGGCCAACTCTTCTCCTTTAAAAAAAATATATTAAATAGTGTTGAAATGTGCATAAGTGGGGCCACTTCGGGGCTTCGGGACTCCAGGGCTCCGATAGATTTGAGTATAAAGGATGTGTGGTAGAGTCGAATGAGTTGACCTAAAGATCTCTCTTTTTCATCCCAATATTAAATATAATATTTGGAATTTTATAATCCTGGACGCAATTTCCAAAAAGGTTTAATATAATATATTTTAATTGAGTTATTATGATATTCATACGTGACACAATACCAACCCTTCTTCCCTTTTTAATTTAATATTTAATGTGAAGTCGTGTGTAAGTGTGGACCCTTCAGGAGTTCGGAGCTTCGTGACTCCAGGATGTTTGGGGAAGATAGAGTGTAAGAGTAAAATAGCTGAAGGAAGAACCTATTTTCTCATATCTTAATGTTATAATAAACATTAAATGGAATTAATTATGTTATATGGTGATATAATTAATTATATTTGCACAACGGTATAGTATGAGTGGGAACCTCTCTAAAATCTGACATTCGGGAGATTTGGGTTCATAAAAGTATGATGAGGAATTTCGTTGAAGTCCGGAGGCTTGGGTATTAATTGATATTAATAATCCTAAGTGCTCCCATGATATATTTAATCATATTATAATATAATTAAATATAATTATATTATAATATAATTAATAAAAGAACAAATTCGCAATAATAAATATCAAATTGAATAAAGTTAATATTTTTCCCCTGTAAATAAATAAATATGCATATGTGTGTGTGTGTGTGTGTGTGTGTGTGAAATTACGTGAAAATTCGGTATGGAGTTGTGTGCCAAGGAAGAATTGAATTATATACCTTAATTAAGGTTAATCAACTTACGTATATTATGGATAAATTAACTTCATTGTGTTATAATACAGTTACTCATAGTTATCATATGAGTAATTGATTGAATTAGTGCTAAACTACTTCTAAGGGGGAGAAAGAGAAAGTAAAACCTTAGTAATTACTAGGCCATGAGTATTAGGATAAGCAAAAATTAAATATTGGATAATTAGTTTGTGAAGAATAATTGTCCTTAATGAGGTTTAAGTAATTAATTACCAAAGAATGGTATTCTACGAAATATTAATTAAGTATTTTAATTGGACTATAGGAGAGGGACAAATGTCATCTTCTACTCGAGCAAGCCTAAGTTCCCTACGATGACATGGTGAATTGATGCTGACTAAGAACATTGGTCTAATGGTGCATGTTAATCTTCAATGGGTTGACGAGTTGAGTGGGGTCCAATAGGATTGGTAAACCTTAGGTGTCGAATGAATCCTAACCATAGTTCGAGAGATCTGGCATGCATCGAGACAGTCCATTAAGAGAAAGGGAATATTCTTCGATACCATATTCATCAGAGGTAAGTGAAGATCGTGTTGGGAGAAGGAACAAGTTATGATGGGTGCAGGCCTGTGTGGATAGAAGTTCCATTGTGGCAGGCTAGGCTAGTGCCACATCAAGACCAGGGTGTCGCCACATCAGTTGGCGTGGACAATGTGAGGTCACGAGGATGCCACGTGGCAGTAAGAGAGATATTGCCTATGTAAACCCGAGAAATTTGGAAAGTCATAACCCTCATTCTAGAGCTCAGTTCTGAGTGAACTTATCATCCTTGGAAAGCTCTTGATCAACAGAAGATGTTGGATTTGTGATAGAGAATATTTGAGATGATTGAGAAAAGAAAAAAAATTACACTCCATCCCTTAAAAAGGTACTTAGGGTTCAGGTGTGTGATAACGTTACCTTGATGACTCGTGTACTTTAGAATTATGATCATGTTTCTTACTCAGATGTTGAAGGAGGACCTGAATGGGAGTAGGCTATATAGAAAAAATGATTCTTTGATGAATAATAACACTTGGGACTTAGTTCCCCGATCGTAAGGAAAGAACATTGTGAAGTGTTGATGGGTTTATGGGACCAAATTTACCTCTGAAGGTGTCGTTGAGTGACATAAAGCGTGCCTCGTTGTGAAGGGATTTTCTCAACAATAAGGCATCAACTACACTGAAACCTTTTCCCCTATCACAAAGATTAACTTTGTTCGACTGATCCTTTCCATTTTTACTTATTTTGGATGGAAAATCCATCAGATGAATGTGAAGAGTGCATTTCTTCATGGATACCTATTTGACGAAATTTTCATGGAACAACCACCTAGTTTTTTTAAACATTATAACTTGGTTTGTCGACTCAAGAAGTCACTTTATGGTTTGAAGCAATTTCCCTGAGCTTGATAAGCTAAGATCGACAATTTCTTTCTTCGACTTGGTTTCAAATGTTGCGAGTTTGATCACAACTTGTATGTACTCCATACCCATGGAGACACCTTGATTGTTGTTGTATATGTATATTACTTACTCATTACTGGAAATAATAATGATATCATCCTTAAATTGAAGAAACAACTTGTTGACTCCTTTGACATGACAGATCTTGGCACTCTGCATTATTTTTTGGGGCTTCAAGTATTACCACTATGTGATGGATTTTTCGTTTCTCATTCTAAATATGTGATGGATCTGTTGAAACATTTTAAGATGGTTGATTGCAAGCCTTCTTCTACTCCTTTTCAATATAGAGTAAATCTTACTAAAACTTTTCAAACACCCGCAGTCAATGCTACACTTTATCAACAACTGGTCGACAATCTTATTTATCTTACTCATAGTTGACCTAAAATTTCCGTTGTTGTTAGTGTGGTTTCTTGTTCTATGTGGGACCCTAAATAAATCCACTAGAAAGAAATCAAATGAGTTGTCTACTATCTCAAGGGTACCACTCATTTTGGTATCAAGTATTGTTGAAGTTCAGATTCACTGGTCGGATTCACCGACTCCAATTGGGGTGATGACAGTGATGATCATAATTCCACTTATAGCTATTTGTTTCTCTTTAGCACTGGATCATTCGCCTCATTCAAGAAGGTACTGAAGCAGTCTAGATCCACCAACTTTTGGGAGAACTTGGACTTTCTATTCATACCTTGACTACATTCTATTGTGATAACCAGAGTGTTATACAGGTTGTTGACAATCCTATTGCCAACAATAATATGAAACAGGTTGAGCTCCATGCTCATGATTTGAGACCATTGGTTCATTAGAACATTGTCTCTCTTGAATATTGCAGAATAGATGATTAGTTTGTTGATATATTCAACAATCCTTTAGTTGAAGCTAGATCTATGAATCCCAAATTGCAATTATGGAGGGTTTTCATAATGACGTAATTTCACCTCCTAAATCTCCAAAGACGTGTGTTGATCATGGGGTGTTGGAACATAAATAATTGATGGTGCATCACTGTTGGCACAAGGGCAGACCCATGGTTCAACGCTACAACAACGCGCCAACAAAACCCTAACTACCAGCCCTTTCGGCAACACCTGCGAAGTAGATGAAGTCTCACCCGAGGTAGAGGCAGGGGTGGTTGCAGGACTCCAATGTCTGCAACCTTAGTTGGGACTCCAATGTCTCTTATGATCACTTTCACTTAGCTCTGCAAGTCTTGCACGGTATGCACAAAAAAATTACAATTACCACTTTCACTTATCACCTAGCATCACATAGATGTCCCCCTTCTTACATTACCTAGACATTTATTTATACATTACAAAATTAGGCCTAAACATGGGTAAACCCATGGGCCGACATCCCCATACCCGTTACATAAGCCCAAAACCCAAAAATCCCTAAAAAGGGACTGAGATCACGCAATCTCCGCTTCGACTTGCGCTCCACCTTCGACAGCCTGTCGATGTCCCAAAAGTAGGTCAAACATGACAAAGGATCCTCAAAACTTGGTCAAGGGCCAACAGGCCCCCAACACTCACCTGTGACTCATCCCGAATCACTCTGGTCTGGGTAGCTCTGCTTTGAAAGACTCGAGCTTGGCTCGAGATGCTTCGACCTGTTGTTGTGCCATGGCCTCATGTTCGATGAAATATTGGATTACTGCTTCATTGACAGGTCCCTCTAAGTGTTGTTCATATGTAATGACTACTTGATCTAGTTCTGATCCTCAGCCTTCAATATCTGCGAATAGTTGGCAAGCCTCATCCTGTATTGGTTGGAGCCTCTGAGTCACTTCTTGGGAACTGTTGTTGAGCAATGCAATATTCTTGGGATCGCTTCATCCTCTCAACGGTTGACAGGGGCTTCAACTGCACCTGTACTGTTTATGCTTCCTTCTTTGCCTCCTGGAGTTGTGACTCAAGTGCCTTTAATTCAGAATCCTCAGTGAGTCTCTCATAAGTTTGGGCGTTGTGATCACTTATTTGTTTACATTCCATGGCGAGGGCCTTGATTCTTTCAACTCTACTTCGAGCAGTTTCTTCTCTTTGATCTCGTACATCCGGTGGAGTGTTGGGCATTGTTCGTAGTTCTAAGTCTGCTATTCTTTGTTGTAGTTGCTGGATATATTCCGTGAGCTGCACTACTTGATGCTCCACTCGGTCTTCTTCCTTTAGCTCTAAGCCCGTCATAGAGTGAAGTGCTCTGTCGACTACTTCTTTGACTCCAAGTTGTTCTATGAGCAACTGTTCTTTTTCTTGCTTGGCCTATGCCCTCTCTTCTTCAAACTTGGCTTGAAGGTCCTCCTTCTCCTTTTGTGCAACCCAACATTTCTCTACCGTTTCTTCTTGGGCTTGTTTCAGGGCTGTTGTGGCCTAGTCTTTCTCAGTTGGAGATAGTACATGTGGAAGACCACGTTAGACTACCATTGTTTTCCCATATCGCTCGAGTACCAGAGCATGGTGAACTTCACAGCGAGTGGCTCGAACAGATCGATGTCCGGGAAGGTCGCACCTTTTGACATCTCCCAAGAGGTAAAGGTGATGAGGATCAGGAGCCAACTAAAGTGAAACTCATAGCCCTGATCCTGAGCTTCGCGGCAATCTAATTCTAGTTGGTTGACCAAGTACTTCACCCAGTTCATCGGGAGTCGTTCTACACATTTCCCGGTGAGGTCAACAACGAATCCTATGACCTGTGTAGGTCTTTTCTTTCCTACAATCAGCTGGAAGGCCAGGCACACTGCGCCATTCTAGATGGAAGATACCTTGTAGCCTCGCATTCCCTTTTCTACATCACTATATGTGTCTTTGATCTTCTGTTCCAATGCGTGATCTGTATCCTTTCCTAGGTAGAATTCTTGCAGGTCGGGTCCCTGCATGCTCAATCTGGTGATCCTATGGATCATCATCGAATCGAGTGTGATGCATCGGTCTAGCCATAGGTAGCTGCCATGGTAACATGAGAGCAGGAGCTTAACACATGCGTTAACCTCCTGGTGCCTTCCAAAGTGCGGAATCTTCATTACATTCAAGAGGGTGGACTCCGTGAGGTTCATAGTCCACGGCTGGGGGATTATTTTTGAGTTCTTCCCCTTCATCCTGGTCAAGTATTTGTAAGGAGAGAGCATACTATGGTTATTGCGGTCTCCTAGGTTGAAGTCACTGAACTTCAATGTCACGATCTTATCCTGCTGCTTTCTAACTGCACGTATCCCCTTTGGGAGGTACGCAGTAACCATGGTGTAATCAAAGTCCCTCAGGACACTGTCACGACTCACCACGCTGACCAGAGGTGGGATGTAGTCTGGTAATATGGTTAGGATTAACTTCACGTTGGCTAGGTCATCTCTATTCTTGGTTCTCTTCTCTGTTGCCGGTCGGGATGGTCTGAATCTGTGAGGAGTCGACGGAGAGGCTTGCACTCCCCTCTTCGATGATGCTTGAATACCTGCAGACATTACTTTCTCGGCCATGATATCGATGAGAAATTCTTCGACGGCGTTCTCTACGGCGTTGAGCTCATCCGACATCCATGCTTAGATCGGATAACTCGGGTGGATGAATGAGTGTGCAATGCAATGGAACAGGTTTCGATCTCAATAAACAGAGTGTGGTAGCAATGAGTTGGCTTGGATACAATTTGCAAAAGTGTTCTCGGTGCAATAGTCGACGAACTAAGTAGACACGATGTAACATATCTCTCCAACGGATGAGAGGTCTTCATCAAAGTGTTTCTATTCGTTGCGGTGCAGTCCCAACGGTCTGATGGTGAGTCTTTGGGCCATTACTATTATTCTAATCGTTCAGGTCATCGGGCTAACGGTTATAATGCTTTCAACGACTATATCGCTTCGCCATGGCAAAGTGCCATGTTGCGTTGTTCTGATATCCCGACAAAGTTCCATTCTTGCAAACCTTCCCTCTGTGGAGTCCCCTATGGGACCTTCTGTAAATTTTCTATATTTTCTCTCTTCTTACTGATTTTTCTAGCCTTCTTCTCGGTGATCTTCATCTCAGTATTCCTCTTTCCATTATGATTCTTATCTCCTTTTGGCATAGTAAATTCGCGTTGTTGAGATTCTTTCATAGGGTCAGAGAGTAATACGTCTTCTCTCTCTGGGGTAGGTACTTCAGTCTTCTGTGAGTCTTCTTGTGTTCTTTTAACTTCAACATCCAAGTTTTTGGTTCTAAGTAGCTTCGATCTGTTCTCCTGTTCTTCAATCAAGTGTGTTATCCTCCTAGTCATGAAATCTTTTAATTCTTGCTTCTTCTGCTCTAATACTTCCTCTTCTTTTCTTCTGGCATGATCCTTTTCAATCCAAGGTTTTCCTACTAATATATCAAATGGGGCGTTGTTCTCAATAAATTTAACAATCTCAAAATTTTCCTCTATCAAAGTTCCATGAGCACTCATAGATATCTGGGTGAGTCTTCCACATAGGGTTATTAACTTTCCTCTAAATAATCCTATTCCTCCCAATGAAGGAGTCATAGCAGACTTGCCTAAAGTTTCCCAAGTTATTTTTGTCATGATATTCACCTGTGTTTCTTCATCCAGAACACAGTCAATGTCGAAGTCTCCTATTCTTGCTTCTATGCATTCTTTTTCTTTGAAGATCTCTGATAAGTTGATATTTCTATGATCATTTAGGGTTTCTTTCATTTGTAGTAATACATCCTCTGATTCTTTCTGGGGTTCTGCCATGGTCTCAATTTCGTAACCTTCCTCAGGGTTTTCTTGTCTCATATTCATTATGTCAAGCTTAGCAATCATTCTAGGGAAATCTAAAACTTCATGATCCATAGCTTTACAACAAAGACAACTAGGTCTTCTACCAAGGTATTCCTTAGAAAGATGTCTCGGTCTTCTGCAACTGTAACAAATGGTTAGTATTATTTTTATTTGAAAGGATCCCCAACCTTTCCTGTACTGCGCACTAGGATAGTAGCTAACCTGCAAAAAATTCTTTCTAGGATCCTGCATCCATTTGTTAGTCCAAACATTCTTTCTATGCATAGGAATAACATATCTTTCACTATTTTTGTCAGATCTACTCATATCAAACCTTATTTCATCTAGTTGTGCCCTACTTTTCAAGATAGGACAAAATTTATCAAACATACCTAGATCCATACTCTTGAAACAAAAAAATCCACTTATCTTACTTTTTCAATCAAAACTTTTCACTGTTCTTACCTTTATCAGAGAACAAAGCTTTCAGGTTTTACCTCTTTTGTTCAGATCTGACTCTTCTTCTTGGCACAGAGCTTCACAGGTTAAGTAGAATACCACACACTAGGGAAACAAATCTATGCACATAGATTTCTCTTTTCTTTAGTTCCCAACAATCACAGTTCCAATCCCGACAATGGAACCATTTGTTGGCACAGGGGCAGACCCAAGGTTCAACGCTACAATAGCGCACCAAAAATCCCCTAACTACAGGCCCTTTCGGCAACACCTGCGAAGTAGATGAATTCTCACCTAAGGTAGAGGCAGGGGTGGTTACAGGAATCCGATGTCTGCAACCTTAGCTGGGACATAGATCTGTGATTGTAACACTTTAACAGAGCACTTAGCAGTTACAATTCATCAATATTTTCCTTTATATTACAGCACAGATAAACCCTAATAACAAAACGATGCAGTATTCACACAGATATAATATAATCAAGCACTAAGCACATCAACATAGGTCAGATCTAGCATTCATTCACATTATTTATCACTAAGCTATCATATCAGATTCATCTAACATACATCAGTGCACTAAGAATTTAATCACATAAATAAGAGAACACCCAAAATGAACAAAGCAACCACAACACAAGATATATGTGGTCACCCCACCCTGGGGCTACATCCACCAATTCTTCTTCTCTTTATTGTCTTATGTCAATCTTCTACATGCACAGAGCCTTGAGATCTTACTCCATAGAGGACATGAGATCTACGCACTTCGCTAGATCCTCCTTCCCTGAGTTACAACACAAAGCCTTCCACAGTCTCTTATGATCACTTGCACTTAGCTCTACAAGTCTTGCAAAGTATGCACAAAGCAATTACAATTACCACTTTCACTTAGCACCTAGCATCACATAGATGTCCCCCTTCTTACATCGCCTAGACATTTATTTATACATTAAAAAATCGGGCCTAAACATGGGTAAACCCATGGTCGTACATCCCCATACCTGTTACATAATCCCAAAACCCAAAAAGCCCTGAAAAGGGGCCGAGATCCTGCGATCTCCGCTTCGACTTGTGCTCCGCCTTCAATAGCCAATCGAAGTCCCAAAAGTAGGTCAAACATGACCAAGGATCCTCAAAACTTGGTCAAGGGCCAATAATTGCACATATCCTAGGCTCAGTCAGTCAAGCGGTCGACCTACATATGGATACATTCAGACACGTATCACACTACATTAGTTGATTAAGTATTCAACATGCTTTTCGGTCATACAATTGACCAGCAGTAGAAGATAGTCAGAAGGTGGATCGAACATCCCAAAAATCAACTATGATTTGGATGCATAGGCTGTTGGTTCGAGCATCATTTTCAAGTTGACTCGATAGTGCAATTTTAGAGGAGTCAGATCTAACAACCGACAGTTATATGTGGACAAGATCTTCCATATTCTATGGAAGTTGGTTAGATCTTGAGGCTATAAATAACAGACCCTTAGGTTGGTATCATCATGGAAATAAAGTAATTGAGTTGACATCATATGGATATATCAAGTTCCAATATGCATTGTGATGTTCTGAACACGATGTGATTTGCTTAAGTGTTGTAACGATGTCTTTAGACACCACCTTTGTCTTCATAATTTTGATTCCTCTTCGATTATCTATAGAAGTGTTTATATGTTTTCGTCACTAGTTCCACCCCTTTCCCCAACATCTTAGATTGATGGTGCACATATAATTTTTGAGACTCATGAGGCTTATGGGAAAGAGTAATCATATTGAAAGTTCCAAAATCCAATCACAAGAGGGCACATGTAAGGGGAATAATAGAAAAGCTAAAGAAAAGTCATATCCAAAAAAGATAATGGCCTAAGATATTGGTACTTAAAGAAAAATGTCAGAACCAAAAGCAATACATGCCCTAAGACAATTTTTAGATATTATGTGGACCATGATAGCTCTTAACAACAAACAAGTATTTAGTGTGACACAAAAATTCAAACTTTGGGGTTGCTCTCACCCTAAAATCACAATGTTGAAGGCTATTACTCAACCTTAGATTCCTAAGTTTTCCAAAGCCTCAATTCAATGTATTTAAATGCTTGGAGCCCCTTTTGACATTAGTCTCACCAATCTTGATTTAATTCAATGATTTATGCAACTTAGGATTCACTCAAATTACCATAGTAGTGAGGGAAAACCAAATTGATGGAGCATCACCTTTGATTGCTCGAATTAACAAGGAGACTTGCACAATTAACTAGATTACCCCCACCATAAGAGAGTTATCTCATCATTTTCCCAATCCTCCATGCACCCTATCTCCAAGTTGACTTATGTTCACACCCTTTATTGTATGATCACACGACTCTTGATAAAGTTCTAAAATGTGTCTATCCTGGCTAGTCGTGCTAAATCGAGTGAAACAAAATATTAATGTTCCAAGTGATCTAATGAGTTTCAATTTTACCTAAATTTTTAACTCGATCAAGAGACCATTAAAATACCTGGCCATGGAAGAAAATGATTAGATCCATGCCCCAGGTGGCATAATGAGGGAAAGCATGATTTCCACCAAAATCATGCCATAATTTATAGTTGGAAATTGGTGCATTTCTTATTAACTTTACCCAATGCTCACACCCTTTGCCTTGTAGAACTTACACCTTTAGTGGGTCACATGTGGTTTTTAGGAAAACAATATGCACCTTGTAGTAGATCATTTAATGTTCTATAATAATAATAATAATAACAATAATCTATTTTTAAGGTCACGACAAAGCCAGACACCAAATTGGTGTATATCCCAACATATAGAGAGTTTTATGCTCCACTACGTGGTGCATATTGTTTATCGTCTCTTTTATTATCACGAGGTAAAATTGTGTTTGACTAACCCACTCTTTGTGTTATTTTCATGTTTTGATATCTTCCACACAATTTTTGGATTCCCCAAATATCTCACCCATGAATCAGTGACTATCCTCGATCCACTCGTAGATCAGAGTTGTGATGCAATATGTGAGGGCTGTCATAACAACTACTTAAATAATGTCTATCTCTAATTACACATTCATTGTTCGTCAAAACTATGAAAGAAATCTAGGGAGAAAAAACCATATTTTTCCATTTGTATATAAGAATGGAAATTGCTTTTAAGTTTCTAGCAAACACTTTGAACCAATAATGCTACTATACAATAGTAGGACAACAACAGATTCAAATATGACATGTGATTATGAACAAAAGCACAAAATCCAATGAATATAATCATAGAAAGGAGTAAAGGCACTTCTGAAAATGAAAGCCCTAAAAAGATTGAAATGAATGTATAGAGAGAGGTAGCTCCAAATATAGTTGATAATAGCCGCCTTGTTATCTAAAGAAGATCTCAACCATACATGCATGTCAAGTGGTGGCATAATCCTATTAATTTGATAAATTACACTCAAACAAATATGATTCTCATTTAAGAATGCAACTACATCATAATTTTAGAAATTGTTTTGTACAAAGATAATTCATTAGAAGTTTAGTTCAACGAGTCAAAGTATAAATTTGATTATAAGATGTTGGGTTATTTTCATTGTTTGTGATCAATGTTGTTGAGCATTTGGCTTGTTCCATGTAAACAAATTCTCCATTCAAATCTCTTTGGATGAAGCGCACTTATAGTGTATGTTGATAATCTTAGTAGGGATGCCATCTAGGAATATGAGGAAGAATCCCCTTGTATTTCCTAAGAATTCCTTGGAAAAAGAAAAAAACCCATTATAAGAATAGTTATTCATTGAAACAATGGAAATTATCTAGTTAATTTGTAATGTTGTTGTTGATTATATTTAATATGATTATTTAATGTTGTTAAATATATTTTTTTTAAATTGAAAAAAAGATATCTTTGTAATTCTTAATGTTGGTTGATGTTTCCCCATTTTTTAATTATTACTACTATGCATTTAATTTTTCTAAACCTTAGCAGATTAATTATGAATACTTTATCTCTGGTGGAAATTATATGAAAATAAACAGGAAAAAATAAATAAAGCAACTATTTATTTGAAAATCCTGAAAATTCAGATACCCCAAAGTTAAAGGTTGTATTGGTCTTACCAAGGAAATGTTTGTCAACTATTCTCAAAATCCTAAGACCAACTTTGTCTTTTCCCTCCACCTTCAACACCTACATATCTTCAAGATTAGAATTATCATCCTCCACAAGGGATCCTTGAGAAGATATGGTTGGTGAATCAAATTCATGTTGGCTTCGACTTGTTTCCAATTATCCACAATCCACAACAACTAGGTCAGATGCCATTGTACCTATACAAGAAAGGATTTCTTGGGATTATTTATATTAGTGTAGATACTTCTTAACTTTAACTCTATGAAGGATCAAGCATTAAGAATTAAAAATAAATTAGATGCAAATCTTGATGTTTAAAATAGTGTCAAGCTGAGATTGAATTGCCTCATATTCACGATATATATATATATATATATATATATATAATTTGAATTACATTTAATTTATTTTGTTTATTATCCCTAAGTGTAGGTATATTGTATTCAATTTTGTGTTGACTATTATTAGTTTTTCCATTTACCATTTGTTTTTTGCAATTTGCAATTTTAAACAAAATAATAAAAAAAAATTAAATATAAATTCAGTTTTCTCGTCATTCGGCCAATATGTTTTGAGGTCTTATTGCAACCTTCACGTCCTTCGATTTTTAATATTAATTACACAATTAATTGTCCATCCTATTGATGTACATGCCTCCAAAAAAACTTCCCGTTAGATAAATTTAGTGCTAATGTTTCATTAATTGGTATCGTACTGTAGTGAACAAGTAACTCATTTTCAAGTACATTTCTCTGATAGAGGATTAATTTCTCAGAGGCACACTGGGCGGAGGCATTAATGTTGGTTTTGTCACATGGTTGTAAGACCCTAGGTTCAATTATCTAATCAACAAAACCCTTTAGATACCAACCCTTTCGGCATCATCCGCAAGAAAGTGAAGTCTCACACTAGAGGCATCTATTGGGGATGAAAGAACCAAGTTTTTGCAGGAACGAGGGGATGGGAGAAAATCATCTTATTCATTATTACTTATCTTCTCTGTGTGAATTATCCCATGTCTGTTATTCCTTAATTACTTAGTAACTGATTTTATGCAGTACCATCGTTACACAAATTGTAACATAAGCCATTCACATAACATTCCATGGCCCGTATGTCCATATAGTAGACAAATCAAGTCTAACATGCATGAACCTAATATTCATAAACAAATCCCATGAATCGCACACATAGAGACACAGAGTTAACATGGTTCATCCAATCCTTGGCCTACGTACAATGGATGGCTGCTGTGTCAGTTTGTATGTAATCATTCAGGTTATGCAGCATTGCTGCAATGAAGTGCCATGTTATCGGTCCCCACCATGCTAACTTTACTCTATGGGTGCAGGCCTCTCTACATGAGCTCTCCTAGAGCTAGCTAGGCATATGGTCTCTCTCATTCTCGGTCTATTCTCTCAGCATCTACAACAACTTTGGCACTATGGCACAGCCCGATTGTTCTATTCTGCCAACCCATTTACATATCTATGCATTGGAAGCTGGGGCTCAAAGGCCCTACTTTTCTTATCCCAAGAACCCTATTACAGCTCATTTTGACTCATTACAGCTCATGTTGACTCATTGTTCAGATGTGATTTTCTGCTTTTGCATGCATTTTGAATTGTTGTCCTTCCTTTTCACTTGCTTTATCTTCTTGCTTTATTCTCTTGCGTTATTCTCTTTCTTTATTCTCTACCAAGTATTCTTTTACTACGCACTTCAATATTGAATGTGCCTTTACTACGCACTGCTCGGCCTTTTCTTATTTCTTTTGTTGTTGTGCATCTCCTTTATACTTAGTATTTTCCTCAAAACTCTATCCAAAATTCATGTCGGTGGACCCCAGAGAACTGACTTGTGTCTGGAGTCTCGAGCCACTCGGGGCCCTCTTTGTGTCCCTCTCCTCCCATGCCTCCATGTGAAATTTTGGAGGTTTCTCCCTTGCCATGACTTATTTTATTTGTACTTAGGTTGTTTTTCCCAAAATTTCCTCACGACCAATGCAATTGGGAACGTGCGTTTCTCCCCTCCTATGTCGCCTGCTGCTTGGCACAATTTATGCCCTGCACCATGTTAGTTATCCTATTACCTTGAGTGCTTCATTCTGTAAAGGTTCCAATTTCTATGCAATATTCTTTTGTTCTTCCTGCATCTACTCTACTTCATTGTATATTTGTTTATTTTCAAGGATGGTCTTTATCCGTTCAACGAGCGATAGATTTTTTATGATTTCATTGGTTTTCTGGGCCTGCTCTTGTGTGCTTCTTATTCTATCATCGATATCCTTAAATTTGGATTCATCATGAGTTGTGTCCAAATATGTGTACTCTCATCACACAACCTCACACACTCCTGGTCTAGACTTTTAATCTTTTCCACTAAGGTTGTCTTTGTCCTTGCCCTTTGTTCCTTTTCCTCAAGAGGTGTCCCTAGCATGGGACACGATTCTAAGTCTTCAATCTTGGTGCAGAAGCCTTCAATGACTTCATTGATTTTAGTTTGGAAGCCTTTAATGACTTCACCGATTCTTGAGACAAGTTCTTCCATTGTGGCCTCTACCACCATTAGTACTTCTAGGATCTCCTTATAGAGATTTTGGATAGTCATTTGTATCCACTATGCCATTTTATCGGCCTCATCCTTCTCTTTTAGTTCTTTCTCTACCTTTTCCTCGGCCTCACTCTTCTCCTTAGGTGTTCTTTCAATTTTTTTCTTCAACCTCGCTCTTCTCACCAAGCGGGTTTGTATGCTGGCATTTTTTTTCTTCTCGTTTGTCACCTTGGTCGGCTCATAGCTAAATCTACAAGGGAGATTATCTCCTGCATGCTGCCTTCAAGCTCTATATTATTATTGTTTTGGGCGTTAGAAATATCTAATTCCGGATATTGGTCAGCCACTAGTCTTCTGGACATGATGCAATGTTCAACACTCATTGCTGGAGCTACTAACCCTAGCGGAATGGAGTGGTAGTCCCCACTTCCTCAATCAGGCTTGTTGACATTTCTTCACTGAGCCTCTCTCTAGTGTTTTCCTCACTCTCTCCAATAGTTTTTGTATCGTCATCAATTGTTCCTACACCTTCTGGTGCAATTCATCTTATTTTCATGATGCTTCTTCAATTGCCTCCTCTACGACATCCCACACTTGATATCCAATTATATCCATGTCATTTTCTATCAGAGTGTAGACATGAGGTACTTTGTGGTTCGTCTTTTTTACTATCTTTGACTTCTGGTTGAGCTCTTCCCTTTGTCTTTCCTCTTCTCTCTCCTGCATGTGTTCTACTGATGGTATTTTCTTCGGCATATTCCCTAGGCCATTGTGTTTCCCATTTCCATTTCCCTTAGTTAGTTCTTCCTCTTCATTTTCTTAGTATTCTTATTCGTCAGGGTGCTCCATTTGTTCCCCTAGAACTTTCTAGTCTTCCTCCCAATCATTGGAAATCATGCACTTTAGCCGTTTTGTCAACTTGTAGCTTGTTGGTAGCCACTGGTGCGCATGGTCTCTTTTGGCTTGGATGTACATGTAGTGCATCCATGCCTTAAAGAACACAATATCCTGATAGTTCTCCATAGTCTAGGTGGTGATGCATGGTGTGTGCTCTATTATGTTCCTAACCATGTCAAAGTAGACATAGAAGGTGACATTGTTGTCTTGTTGTCTCCCCCTATGCATAGTATGCCATAAGTTAACATACCACGCCATTGCATGATCTCGGCATGCTCTCTTCAAAAACTGGGTAGCCTGAGATGCCACGGGGAGGGTTAGCGTAAGCCCTCGTGAAGATTCTAGGATGTAGCTATTCATATCTCCACCTTCCACACCATTAGGTGGGAACCACGACACTTACAGAAGAAGCGACCACTTATAGGTAGGCTCACGAAGGAATTGAGTTGGCAGAACAAAGAGGCGATGATTTGGTAAACCATGAGACAACATAAACCAATATGTGGCGATAACCACGGGGAATCTTAAGGTAACATTTATGGTCAACGAGGAATGGATTCCATTAAATCAAGTTAAAGTCCCAACTAATTTTTAAAATTTTAATTGTTTCATGTTATTTCTTTATGTAGACAAATGTAAATCATCTAAATTATTTTTAAATTAATAATCATATAATCTTTTTGCATTGGCCCAGGGAAAAACAATTTTTATAGGTCCTTGGAGAATAAGGCGTTGTTGATTTTTGGGCCCACCATGCGGGGAGGTGGAATTCCCGATTCCAACCTCAAAAGAATTGATGGATTATCTTGAAAGCCTTTTTGGTGTGAAGCCCGGTTAATAAGACCTTAGTCGCCGCCGTGACTGGCCAATGTTTAAAATATACGCGAGAAACATATGGGAATCACTTGAAACAAAATGATAGGTACAAGCATCCTCTACTTGGTTACAGAGAGTGGAAGGCCCTCGTGAGGGGTATCCAGAAGAGAAGAAATTGATAGATGAATGAAAAACACCCTCTGGTCCCAAAGGTAAATTACAATTTCAATTCCATACCTTCAATTTTTGATGTAAATGGATTGGTATATATTAACATGCTTTAAACTTTTGATGATAGGTTTATTGGCACGTCAAAGGAAACAAAATTAACTCTTTCCAAATGTGGCCAGCACAAGCTAGGTCAAGGAAGCCAGTTGAAGTTGTAGTCATGAATTGTAATTACCTAAATATCTTATTTGTATTGCCTTAAAAACTTTAGGTAATTGCAACAAATAACATTAAAATACATACTCTTATGCAATGCGAGGTGACGAGTTTGATGCTGAGAACCACTGGTCATTATCAAATGGTCAGTTAGTCGTCGTGTCAATATAATACAGTTGTGTTTGATATCATTGATAAATTTAATGTTTTACAACTTTGTTCTAATTAGGGGAGCAACACTATCAAACCTACCATTATTACTGAAAAATAGAGCGTTGATAGTGAAAAAAAAACCAGAAGATCATGGTACTCCCCAAAAACCCCATCCCAGTGAATTGTAGCCCCAAGATGTTCCTGTCACTGAGGCCCACGATGGTAAAATGGTTGTATATTTGTCATATACTTAATAATTTCATAGTTATACATTTTGTACTTCTATTTTTTACTTATACATTTATGATTGTCCTTATAAAGTTTGTATGGTCTCAATGGCATAGTTATTTGTACTTGAGGGTCATCACAGTTAGAAAGAGGAACCGCATTAAGGAAACCATTCCAGCGGTGTCGACTAGTGCACTAAGTAAATAATGACATTGCAGTGTTTTTGAATATTCTTGAACTAGTTCAATGATATTTAAAAGATTGGCCATATTAATTTTATATTTTTTTCTTTGTAGGTGATGCCTCATCTAGCATGACCCCATTACCCCATGGGTACCCCACAAAATAGACTTGCTCTGCATGAGGGGGATGCAATCACAATTAGATTTTGAAGAGCACCCAGATAATGAAGGCGTAGATATTGATGAAATGCTTAGGAACTACAGAGCTAAGAAGAAGAGGTCGGCTAAAATTACTAAATGATGATGTACATGAATATTTTAATAACTATTTAATATAAAATCTATTTTTCTATGAAATACATTTTTACTTGTTGGGTCACCAAAATGTCATTCTTTACCAACCTTTACTTCATTTTCACCATATTCCACTTTCCCACAACATTATACATTAAGACCATTTTCATGATTACATATGAGTTTAAACATATTATTTTACAAAGCATTTGTTTACAGAGTATTTTTAGCAGGTGAGTTTATGATTAAATGTGGAAAAATAACGTACTTTCACTCACTTATATCAAAGTGGGATGGGATTCTAGATGCACACGGTGCATTTAATACTCCAACCAAGTCATATGATTGAGTATAATAAAGCCTCTTTTCACATCAATTTTCTTTCTCTAGTTTTAGATGTAAAGTTCTTTAGTGTAGTGTATAATGTTATGGAATAGTTTGTTACTTCGTTCTTGGGATAATTGAGCTCACTACAAATAGATCATAGTAGCATTTTATTTCATTCCTAAACAATTTGTGAATGTTGGTATGTATATGTTTTATTTTTTGTTTGTAAATGTTTCAATGATTTATATCTTTGGGTGTTGGGGGTGAGGTGATGTGGGGAGGAAGGGGTCCATAGGCTTTCATGGATGATTTTAGGGGCTAAATTTGGCTCATGAATTTAATTTTTTCATGGTTTTCCAAAAAAATGAGATTAGCTATTTTAAAATGATTCACCCAAATTCTATAAGATAAAATTATTTTACCTTAAAATCGCCAAAATTTTTATAAAACTATATAAAATACTCATAATTTTGAATATTTTACAAAAAATATCATAAAAACTATATAAAATACTCATAATTTTGAATATTTTTACAAAAATATCGCCAAACATTTATAGTTGACATATGAAGGATTAGTAAGATTCGTCAAGGTTTCTACATTTTAAAATAAATTTTCATCCTTAAAATCATCCCTGGAGCTTTTTCCTTCACGTGTTTGGCCATGTTCAGAAGAGAATAATTTACTGGAGCCGTTTAATCTTGGAGAAAACCTCCCTTGATCCAACGAAGCAACAACAAAGTCAATGTTGACTTTGTTGTTGCTACTTCAAATAAAGGGATGCAGTTTGATCAAATATTAGATGCGTGGCTCTAATAAATTATTATCGAAACTGAGAGGAGCCCATTCAGGTACATTCTGACACTCTCATAAAAATTAATCTTAGAGTAAATAATGCGCTACAAATATGACTTGTATTGATTATTAGATATTTATGGAGGTTGAATGATTTTGGCAGTTACTTTAAGATCTTTCTTCATCGATTGAGGAAAGCTCAAGACTAACAGAGGGTCATACATCTAAAGAGAAACACATGGGGGGAACCATTCCAACTGTACTGTCGACTAGTTCAATAGATCAGGTGTGATTTCTCCTTTCGGCATAGTTTATATAGCCATCAATTCTAGTTATGTTTAATGTTTATGAATTGTTATGTGATTATTTATTAATGCAGGGTTTTCTATGTGATAATTTATTGAGATATATCATCTATTTAGTACTTTTCATGTTCTCGCCTTGCATCCAGTAATGGTAGATACGAGTCCATTAATATTGAGTGAAAGAAACCTTGGTTTCCTCTAGGAATTGATGAAGTGTTAGTTCATGTGTCTACTGCTAGGGGTCCTCCTAGAATAAGGCCAAATGAACTGAGAAAAATTTCCATAAATAGTGTTGTTGTACTATGCCTCCTTTTTTCTAGGCATTGTTCCAAATCATGGAGCATGTACTGTTACCATACATCCTAATATAAATATCATCTTCTGCTATGTTTGTTTCATATTTTTCTTGCCATATTCGTTCCCATAATTCATTTTTACCTTTGAGTCATCTCATGGATACAACAACTTATTAGTGATATGTTTTTAGCCATAAAATAAAGGACTTTCATTTGACGAACTTCTAGAAGTTTTCTCAAATTTCTTTTTGGATCACTTTATGCTTATTTATTGGGCCTAGTTAAGTGAAAACAACTTGGTGTTCATGTTTTCTTACTTGCTTCCCCCAATTTCCAACAATAATAAATAATTAGGTTTTAGGTTTCAAGACACCCTTCTTCCATTATATAAGGCGTCACGAGTGAAATCATTTTGGGCTTCCACTTAAACCTATATTTCTCCTTTTGTGAACCAATTTTTGAAAAAAAAAGAATGTTGGGTGATCCTTGCATGTTGATCATGAAAACCCAGAAAGTGCTTCAATGATACAATTTTCCTCCTTTACGCAAAATCACATAAGGATGATAAGTCTCTGTATGAACACAAAGAGATAAAAATGAATCATATCATGGGGACATACACCCTCTCAATGGATATCCCTTAGTATTAGATTCATCCATCATTTCATAAAATCAAAATCGAAGGTATTACACTAAAGATGTCTGAATTTTAGTTCAAAACGTCAGTTTTGGGAGTGGTGTAGAGAGCATTACAAATGTTAAGTTATCAAAAGGGTAAGGTCAATTTTCTTTGGAGGTATTCTCCATATGTTTTCCACATCCCACTCTTCCATTTCCTCCACACTCCACATTCTCCTTTCCCTCCACATCCATTTTCTCCACATTCCTTTTCTTCCACATCCCACTCTTCCACATTCCTTTGCATTCCCTTACTCTCCCCTGCATTTTATATTCCTCCCTTTCCCACCTCCACATACTCCCCACTAGTACGCATTGTTTCATCCATGCGGACCTCCTCTACACTCACTCCCCTCAACCTCCTCTCTACATGCCTATCTCCACTCACCCCGACATCACCCCTATCCCTCTACCTCCACACCCATTTTTCCATGTGAGATGCAGAGGTGGCCTGCTTCATACTTCCACACTTGTTTTCCTCTGAATATGTTTTATCTGTCCTAATTTTTTTTTCCCTTCCCCTTGCACACATCCCAAGATACCTTTCATAAAACCACAAGCTGACATGTGGCACATCCAACCAAATCATGACATGTGGATTTATCCTAGTTGGACACTTGGCAAGTATGATTGGCTAGTGGTGACTGAGCAATGACATGGAAAGCTTACTAGGTGTCAATATGGCAACCAAAAATTACACTAATAACAAGCTACATACGTTTTATGTGGCTCAATATCTTCTACCACACTCTATACAAATAAGGAAGAACTCTTATGTATAAAGAGCTCAATCTGCCCTCCCAAAATGTATGTGGGATAATAGGGCGAATTTTAATCGATAAATCAGATTGCACAAGGAAACTAATTGACAATGGTTGAGTCTCCATATTTCAAAGGCCATATATTGAGCTCCTGGTGTCGACATTGGGTAAACAAGAGCTCATGGGAAATCTAAGAAGGTGAAGAACATATTGGTTGTAGTTTTAGGAATAAATCTTGCAATATTTTTCTAAAA